>ML682040.1:19975165-20025270 GCA_007922195.1 Podocnemis expansa | reverse complement strand
CCATTGCTTCTCGTTCTGCCCTCTGTTACTACCGAGAACAGTCGAGCTCCCTCCTCCTTGGAGCAACCCTTCAAGTAGTTGAAGGTTGCTATCAAATCCCCCCTCAGTCTTCTCTTCTGCAGGCTAAATAAGCCTAGTTCCTTCAGTCTTTCTTCATAGGGCTTGTGCTCCAGCCCTTTGATCATTTTGGTTGCCCTCCTCTGGACTCTCTCCAGTAGGTCCATGTCCTTTTTGTAGTGGGGAGCCCAAAACTGGACACAGTATTCCAGATGTGGCCTCACTAGTGCAGAATAGAGGGGAATGATCACATCCCTTGATCTGCTGGTAACACTTCTTCTGATGCAGCCCAGTATGCCATTGGCCTTTTTGGCAGCAAGAGCACACTGCTGACTCATATCCAGCTTCCCATCCACCATGACCCCCAGGGCCTTTTCTCCAGTGCTGCTATTTAGCTGATCACTCCCCAGCCTGTAGCAGTACATGGGGTTTTTTCATCCCAAGTGCAGGATTTTACACTTGTCCTTGTTGAACCTCATGAGATTCCTCTTGGCCCACTGCTCCAATTTGTCTAGGTCTCCCTGAATCCTGTCCCTGCCCTCTAGGGTGTCTACCGTTCCCCCCAGTTTAGTATCATCTGCAAACTTACTAAGTGTGCAATCTATCCCATCATCCAGATCATTAATGAAAACATTGAACAGAACTGGCCCCAGGACCGACCCCTGGGGCACACCACTTGTTACTGCCTGCCAACTTGACATGGAGCCATTGATTCCTACACGCTGAAACCGTTGTTCTAGCCAGTTTTCTATCCACCTTACAGTCCATGCATCTAACCCATACTTCCTTAATTTGCCAATGAGAATGCTGTGGGAAACCGTATCAAAAGCCTTGCTAAAGTTCCACCTATTAGCATCTCTATGTACCTTTACCACTGCACATACGGAACAGCTACTTGGCACTTATGACTGTTACCACCTTGGCCAAAGCATCAGGGAATGGGACTGGAGACCTCTACAGTGAAAAGCGTGAGCTGGTACAGCCTGAATCAGTGCTCTTTGTCTGCAACTGTAACACGCTCATCTCCTCTGCAGATTGGACAGCGACACAGTGATCCATGCACATTTGCTCCTTAACCCTCTAGGTTTCCCTGGGAGTAGGTCAGCGTTATGGAAGTAGAAACTGGGACAGAGAAGTCAAGTGACTTGCCCAAGACTCCAGAGTAACGGTCAGGCTTACAGCTTCATAATTCCCAGCTCCCAGTCCTGTGCATCGTCCCCTAAAACAATGCTGCCTCTGTTCAGTGTGGTACATGGAGTTGGAGCTAGGAATAATGGCATGGAATTAAAAAAAAAGTAAATTTAAGATGCATATCAGGAAAAATTCCTAATAGTGAGATCTGTGAGACACTGGCCTCATCTCCCAAAGGATAAAAGAGAGACCAGTCAGAACTGGGGGGGGGGTGTTAATCAAATCAGTATCTTAAGTGTTTATATGCTAATGATATTTGTAGAATAAACAGGGAGAACTCAAAATGCTAGTAGCTAAACACAACTATGACATAGTTGGCATCACAGAGACCTGGTGAGATAATACACATGACTGGAGTATTAACACAGCGGAGTATACCTTGATCACAAAGGATAGGCAGGGAAAAAAGGGAGGTGGCATTGCCTTGGATATTAAAAATATGTATTCTTAGACTGAAGTAGAGATGGAAATAGGAGAAAGACATGTTGAAAGAATCTGGGTAAACATAAAAGGAGTTAAAAACAAGGGTGATACCATGGTACAGGTCTACTACAGGCCACCTAACTGGGCGGAGGAGGTCGATGATGCTTTTTTCAACAATTACCAAATCATCCAAAGCACAAGACTTGGTGGTGATGGGGGATTTCAGCTACCCAGCCATCTGTTGGGAAAATAACACTGCAAAGAACAGATTATCCAACAAGTTCTTAGAATGTACTGGAGACAATTTATTTCAAAAGGTGGAGAAAGCTATTAAGAGAGAGGCTGTTCTCAACACAAGTATGACAAACAGAGAGGAACTGGTTGAGAATTTGAAAGTGGAAGGTAACTTAGGTGAAAGTGATCATGAAATGGCAGAGTTCGTGATTCTAATGAATGGTAGGTGAGAAAACGTCAAAATAAAGACAATGAATTTCAAGAAGGAAGACTTCAGTGTGCTTAGGGAGTTGGTAGGTAGGATCCCATGGGAAGCATGTCTAAAAGGAAAAACAACTGAAGACAGTTGGCAGTTTTTCAAAGAGACAGTATTAAGAGCACAAGAACACACTATTTCAATGCTCAGGAAGGATGGAAGTATAGCAAGTGACCACTCTGGGTTCACCAGGACATCTTTAATCATCTAAAAATGAAGAAAGTCCTACAAAAAGTAGAAACTTGGACAAATCACAAAGGATGACTATAAACAAATAACACAATTATATAGGGGAAAAATTCAGAAAGGCCAAGGCACAAACTGAGATCAAACTAGCTGAAGGCATAAAGGGTAGCAAAAAACATTTTTTAAATACATTAGAAATAAGAGAAAGAGTAAGGGCAGCGTAGGTCCATTACTCAACAAAGAGGGAAAAACAATAACAGAAAATGTGTCAATGGCAGAGGAACTAAATGATTTCTTAGTTTTGGTCTTCACTGAGAAGCTTGGTGGTGACTGGATGCCTGATGCAGTAGAAGGCTGTAAAAATGTGACAGGATCAGAAGCTAAAATAGGGAAAGAACAAGTTACGTAGACAAGTTAGATGTGTTCAAGTCACTAGGGCCTGGTGATGTGCACCCTAGAATACTCAAGGAGTTGACTCAGGAGATATCTCAGCCATTGGCTATTATCTTTGAAAAATCACAGAAGACTGGAGAGGTCCCAGAGGACTAGAAAAGAGCAAATATAGTGCCCATCTACAAAAACAGGAAATAAGGACAACACAGGGAATTATAGTCAGCTTAACCTCTGTACCAGGAAAAATAATGGAGCAAATAGTTAAGGAATCCATTAACAAGCATCTAGAAGAGAATAAGGTGCTAAGTGAAAGTCAGCATGGATTTGTCAAGAACAAATCACGTCAAACCAACCTGATAGCTTTCGATGATATGGTAAGTTTAACAGTCATGCTGGAAGGGTATAACAAGTGGGGTACCACAGGGATCAGTTCTGGGTCTGGTTCTGTTTGATATTTTCATCAATGATGGTCCCTTCCAGTTTCTATGATTCTATGGCTGGGGAGTCGAAAGTCAATTGGAGAAAACACTAGAACATATTTTGTACAGACTAATCATGCCCTGGCAGGGGAAGACTAGATGTCTGACTGGATTTCCACCTCTCATGGTTGCAAGCACTATTGCAGTTCATTTTAATTTGATGGAATAGCTTACTAAGACCCTGATAAACATGATTAACTATGCATACACAGAACTATGTCTCTGATAAATTATACTTATATGAATGCTTTGAGTTAACAGTAGCCCAGGAGAGCACAATATCATATAGCTAGGTAAAATGAAACCCCCACATCCTATTTGCCCTAAAATAAATTATCGCTACTTGTATTGTGCTGGTGCCTAGTCATGAATCAGGACTCCATTGTGCTAAGCCTAGCACAGGGATGTCAAACTCATTCAGTTTGAGGGACCACACTGGAGGGCAGGATACCTGATGAGGGCCATGTGTCGGCACAGGCTCTCCAACCTTTCCCCAACACATTCAGAGTGGCATGCGCTCCCCTTTCAAATCCCCAACCTAGGAGAACACCTTTCCTTTTCCCAGCCCTGTGAGCCTTCCCTCCCCACGCTGGCTCCCTGAATCTCTCCTGCTGGGCAGCTCCCAGACACCCCTTCCCTTTCCACTTCCCCTGCCACATGATAGCAGGCAATCAGTCTGTCACAGTCACAGACATGGGCAGGCTGGGCTCATGCCTCTCCCCCTTCCCGTCCACTCTCTATCAGTCATTTAGCATGCTGTCCTTTGGTTGGGCTCAATCCTGGCTGGACTTTGATTGGCTCATTCCTATGTGGGCTCCTGCTACTTCTTCCTTTCTTGTTTGTGATTCATGCAATGTGCTGTCTATCAAATTAGCACGCTGGCTGGCTGGCTGACTGACAGTGAACAGCTGGGGTGGGGGGCAGTGTGGTGGCTCTCTCAGAAGCCCTGCCTAGTCTGCTGTGACTTAGACTCTGATAGGTTGGCAGACAACAGCAGAGCTGAGTCAGGATTGGCTCGAGCACTTCCTTTGTTCCCCTGTGCTCTGACTTGGCTCACATGAGTGAGCCAGAGGCACGCTTAGCCCTGGTGGCAGCCTGTCTTTGCTGTTTGCTCCTGCTGCTGCAGAGCATTCCCAGGCACAGTCCAGGTAGCAGCTCCATGGGCCGGACCAGTGCCCTCGGTGGGCCGGATCCAGCTTGCAGACCTTAACTTTGACAGCCCTGTGCTAGGGGGTGTTTAAACAAAGAACATAAAGATGGGTCCCTGCACCAAATATCTCATAATCTAGGTTTTATAAAATTACTCAGCTGGCCCCCAAAATCTTCATTCACATGATTATTCCTTACCACACCATTGGTAGGACTGTTCATGGCAGGAATAATCATGTGAATAAAGGTCATGGGATTAAGCCCCTATCATTCCAACTCTCTCTCCACCTGTCAGCAGGAAAGCAAGGGGTTTGTGCTGGTTTGCTGTTCTCACTAGGGAGGTTTACAGGCCTGGGATTAGAGGACAGTGTACATTTTTATCTGGAGGGTAGGAGGCAATTTTACGATCAAGATAATGACTAATAACTATAAATAAAGCTTCGTGCAGCAGGAGATATTTTATTGCTTTAATCCCATTAATGCTGACTGTAAGTTCCTCTATTTTTGGAAATCTTTTTCCTAGATCCAAATTGAGAAGCATTACTGGGCTTGTTGAAAAGCTACAATATAAAAAGAGAAACAGCTTGGTCATGCTGTATGGAGAAATTATATGCTTTTGCTTTTCCTATTTTCCCTTCAGGCTGCAGCTAATTTCTCAGCTATGGACTGACGTCAATGCTGCCAACCAACGCTGAGGGCCACATTGGTCACTGTCAGCAGCAAACAGCTCAGTGGTGCAGTGCACGTACAAAGCTGGGCTGTTTCCTAGCACACCACACACATTCACTGTCCTCTTAAAAAGTAATGATCCCAGCTCACATTCCCCATTCTTGTAAGCTGAAATGCTTCCCCCCCAGTTTCTTTCCACTGAAAAAGAAAAGTGGAAATAACTATAAGCTCTTGAACAAATGTTCAGCAGCAATTAATGTAACTTGAACAAATCAGGACTCGGTGCCCCCATGAATCATATTCTGAAGGTGTCCAAGTGAAGAACAGTTTCCTGCTATAGAATAACTGAGAGTCTCTGAGATGCTGCAGGCAGTGTGTGGATCCCACCTAGGTATACCTGCATCTCTCACATGAAGCCAGATTTTTCTTGATCAACAGTGTCTATCAGAGCTATGCATGCAGCCAGTGCCTCCCTGTGCCCCTGCATGAGGCCATAAAGTATGGGGTGGCTGCAACCCTCCGACTGTTCCTTACAGTTTGAAGCCTAGTTCCAAAGGGGCAACCGTATTAGTCTTGTTCAGTAAAACAAACAAGGAGTCCTGTGGCACTTAAAGACTAACAAATTTATTTATTGCTTGAGCTTTCGTGGGAGAAAACCCCACTTTATCAGATGCTCTGATGATGGGCTCCAAAGGAGCAGGCGTGTTAGTCTTGTTCAGTACGTGGCTACCCCTTTGAAACTTGCCAACATGAGAAACACTGAATATAGCTGTTTGAAGATGGGAGAACTTACAGAATGGGAGGAAATAAATGCAGGGAAGTGTAAATTATGGGATCAGGTTTGAAGCGTGTCTGTCTGCGGGCTCCAAAAGTCAGGAATGGAGGGCTGATTATGGGATGCAAATTCACTACATCATCTTGAAAAAATGGGAGTATTTTTCTTCTTCAAAATAAATAGGATTCCTTGTTTGTTTTGCTGCACTTGACTAACATGTCTACCCCCATGTAACTTTTCTTCTTAAAGTATGTCAGTAGATGATAGGCAAGCAGTATACCACCAATGTAGATGGTAGGCAAGCAGTATACCACCACCACCGCCACGTTCAGTTGCATCAAACAGTTAGTACTGCTGTCCTGAACTTGGCCTCTGAATTGGCAGCCATGTCAAACACAAAATGGCTAACAAAGGTTAGCAGGGGACTCTGCATTGTTGCCTTGTGGATGGGAGAGATCATGTTTCTGAAATAGGGGAACATGCCTTAACATTTGGAGAGAGGCTTGCCAGCCAGCTGACAGCAAGTGGAAATACACTGCATGATCCCTGTCAAAGATTCTCAGTAATAACAAGACAGGCTTTCAAGGCACTGGCTATAGACAGGAAGAGGTGGGGAGCCAAAAAGATTTAGTCCTGTTGAGGTGGTATGGAAAGCTGAGACATACTGAACATGGAGCTTCTTTTCTCCCAGCACTGAGTGCAGTTTCAAGATGTTGACCGATAGGGTTGCAGAGTGGAACAAGTGATATTCCAGCTGCCCCTTAGGGATGACTCTGGGATACAGTTTCACAACCACCATGTCCTTGCGGATGATGTGTAAAGCACTCTCATCAGATGCACCACTTCCCTGGGGCTCTGGGGGCATCAGCCCTCTCTGAAACTCGGGGCCAGCCCCTGAGCAGCACTCCCTCTAAAGTGAGCGGGGATGCACCATTGCTCCCCCGCGCAGGGAACACTGCTGCACGCGCACAGCCAGCAGCCACGGCCTCAACCCAGCCGGAAGATGCAGTCTTCCAGCCTGTAGGGAACTGTCCCATGCTGGGTCTGGGAGCTTTTAAAACTCTCGCCCTAGCCTGAGCCTGCTCTGAGCATTCTCAGAGCATGGTCAGGCCAGGACCCTCAACCTGTGCTGCAGCCGCGCTCTCCTCTGGCGGCTAGGTAAGGGGCCGGGGGGATGGAGAGTTCAGGGAAAGGCATGCCAACTGCGTGGCGAAAGGGCACAGTGGAAGAGGTCATCCTCGGGCAGCAGGGGCTAGCAGGGGACCTGGGGTTTATGGAATGGCTTGGGGACCAGCAGCAGGGTGGGGGATGGGGGAGGGAATGGATCAGGGCCTGGGCAGCCAGGTGGAAGCAGAGCCTGGATCTGGTGAGGGCCTGGGCTCCAGTTAATTTTTATGTGTAGCAGCGCCACTGACTCCCATCATAAAGGCTTATAGCTCACTGACTGTTCAGACTGATGTAATGACCATGAGAAAATCTGTCTTAGTGACAGAGCCGTAACTAGTAGTTTTTGTGCCTGGGGCAAGCAGCCACGCAGCTGGGGATGGATATGGATCCTTGCAGCCTGCTGGCGGCAGTGGGAGCTTTCCACCACCGGCAAGCTGGAGGGATCCGGTTCTTTTCCCAGTTGCAGCCAGAGGTGCTGGAAAGCTCCTGCTGCCACCTGCTGGACATGGGGGAAGAGCCATTCCCAGCTGCCACTGGAGGTGCTGGCAACTTCCTGCAGCCACTAGCAGGCCACATGGGGGATGGATCCAGATCCGGCAGTGGCGGCAAGCCCCAGTGAAAGCCCCAGGCGCTGAATGGTAGGGGGCACAGTGGATGGATCCAGTTCCCCCTGGCATCTGGGAATGGACCTGGATCCATCCCTGGCTGCTGCTGGAAGCCGGATCCATTCCCTGTGCCCCCTAACATTCTGTGCCTGGGGCTTTGCCCCATTCGTCCCAGCCTGGTTACGGCCCTCCTTAGCGATAAGGTGGTATTGTGATGCTAGCAGGCCAAGTGCCATCTCATGCCAAGGCCCCTAGGCTTCAATTGAGCACTGACAAATGCATAGCTGGAAACTAGTCCCGTTTACCTTTGTGTTAGCACTGTTAAATTAGCAATCAGGTTTATAAAAATATGTTTACTGTGTAGACTTTATGAAAAGATATTGCTTGGGCCTGCAGGGATAAAATCAGAAAGGTCAAAGGACAATTGGAGTTGGAGCTAGCAAGGTATGTGAATGATAACAGGAAGGGGTTCTACAAGTATGTCAGTAACAAGAGGATCAGGGATTGTGTAGGACCTATGTTCCCTCTAAGCTGTGCACATGTGCACACACACACACAGGTTGTGAAACACACCAAAATAAAGTGCGCACAAAAAAATTCAACAGTGCAAATATTTTTATGCTACTTTAAGAAAGCTGTTTCAAGTAGCATGTTTCAAATAAGGTTTTGTAATTTATCATATCATTTCCATCATCAAATCAAAATAAAGTTAATATATTAGTTGCATCCTACACACTTGCTTTGTTGGGCTCACAAGTTGGACCGCACTCACTGGAGTGCACACAAATTTGCACACCAGTTCTGAAAATTTTACAAAAGTAATTTTTTGCACACACAGCCTATAAAAAATTAGAGGGAACATTGTGTAGGACCTTACTGAATGGGGCAGGTATCATTGTGGCAGATGATGCGGAAAAGGCTGAAGCACTCAATGCTTTTTCTACCTCAGTCTTCACCGGCAGGGTCAGCTCCCAGGCTACCACACTGGGTAACAAAGAATGGAGAGAAGGAGAGCAGGTCCCAGTGATGGAAGGTCAGGTTAGGGACTATTTAGAGAAGTTGGATGTACACAAGTCTATGGAGCTGGATGAAATGCATCTGAGGGAGCTGGCCAATGTGATTGCAGAGCCGCTAGACATTGCCTTTGAAAATTCATTGTGAATGGGAGAGGTCCTGGATGACTGGGAACAGGGCCATAACTAGGCATTTCAGCACCAGGACAAGCAGCCCCGGCCCCCCACACCTGGACCCCAATTTGGGGCCCATCCATTCCCTTCCCTCCCCCCCCCCCCAGTGGCCAGAGCCAGTGGGGGTGGGGTTCCCTACCCCACTACGGCCAGAGCCAGGCAGGGAGTCCCTTCCCCTGCTGCAGCCAAAGCCAGGCGGGGGTTCCCTACCTCAGGGAGCCCCTTCCCCTGCCACAGCCGGTGCCAGAGCTGGGCTAGGAATCCCTACCCCAGTGCCAGCCAGAGCCAGGTAGGTAGTGCCTTCCCCAGCTCCCGGAGGAACGTTTTCGGGGCCAGGAAGGTCTGGTGCCCTCTCAAATTTGCACCTGGGGCTTTGCCCCATTCACCCCGCCATAGTTATGGCCCTGATTGGAAAAAGGCAAATATAGTACCTATCTTTAAGAAAGGAAAAAAGAAGCACCCAGGGATATACAGACCGATCAGCCTCACCTCACTCCCTGGAAAAATCATGGAGCAGGTCCTCAAAGAATCCATTCTGAAATGCCTGGGGGGAAACAGAGTGGTCAGGAACAGTCAGCATGGATTCACCAAGGGCAAATCATGCCTGACCAACCTGATTGCCTTCTATGATGAGATGACTGGATGGATGCAGGAATAGCCATTGACGTGATCTACTTCAACTTAAGGAAAGCTTTTGATATGGCTTCCCACAGCATCCTTGTCAGCAAGTTAAGGAAGTATGGTTTGGACGAATGGACCGTAAGGTGGACAGAAAGCTGGCTAGATCGTCGGACTCGGCGAGTAGTTATCAATGCCCCAGTGTCTAGTTGGCAACCAGTAACTAGTGGAGTGCCTCAGGAGATAGTCCTGGGCTGTTTTTTCTCAACATCTTCATTACAGATCTGGATGATAGGCTAGATTGAAAACTCAGTAAATCTGTGTACGACACCAAGTTGAGGGGGAATGGTAAACACATAGGAAGGCAGGGATGGGATTCAGGGAGACGCAGACAAATTGGAGCATTGGGCCCAATGAAACCTCATGAGGTTCAACAAGGACAAGTGCAAAATCCTTCATTTAGGACAGAAAAATCCCATGCACTGCTACAGGCTGGTGACCGATTGGCTAAGTAGCAGCACTGTAAAAAAGAACCTGGGGGTTACGATAGATGGGAAGCTGGACATGAGTCAACAATGTGTTCTTGTTGCCAAAAAGGCCATATTGGGCTGCATCACTAGGAGCCCTGCCAGCAGATCAAGGGATGTGATTATTCCCCTCTATTTGGCGTTGGTGAGGCCACATGTGGAATATTCCGCACCACAGAAAGGATGTGCACAAATTAGAAAACGAGTCCAGTGGAAGGCAATAAAAATGAGAAGGGGGTTGGGTCACATGACTTACGAGGACAGACTGAGGGAACTAGGCTTATTTAGTCTGCAGAAGAGAAGACTGGGGGGGTGTATTTTATAGCAACTTCCAACTACTTAAAGGGGTGCTTCAAAGAAGAGGGAGCTTGGCTGTTCTCAATAGTAACACAGGACTGAACAAGGAGCAATGGTTTCAAGCTACAGCTGGGGTGGTCAAGGTTGGATATTAGGAGAAAATTTTTGATTAGGAGGGTGGTGAAGCATTGGAATTGGTTACCTAGGGAGGCGGTGGAATCTCCATCTTTGGAAACATTTAAGGCCCGGTTAGGCAAAACCCTGGCTAGGATGATTTAGTGACAGTAGTCCTGCTTTTACCAGGGGGTTGGATTAGATGACTTCATGAGGTCCCTTCCAGCCCTATGATTCTATGAAATGCTTGAAGTTCCTGCATGCATTAGTCTCACTTACACTCTTTGTATCCCATGTTATATGGTAATATTTAAGTGTTTGCTCTGCGACTGTAAAACGCTAATCAAGAGAGAATCATTACGAGGCATGAAATACTGGTTTACTACAGATGGTGTTATTGCCTGGAGGAAGGTCCAAAGTCACCAGAAAAACCATCTTGGAACATCAGAGAACAAAAGACTTTGTTGATTGCTTCCTTTCATACCCATGAAGAGGAGACTTGCAGGTAGACCTACCCTGTTAGCTTGAATGGTGGAGGAAGGAAACAAAAATCCCTGACAAGAAGATATCGTCTTTATGCTGCTTTGACTCTGAGGGGCAAGGATTACTATGCATAAGCAAAAAATCCCTAGGACATATAGGGCTCACTTGTCATAGAAACTTCTACCATCTGTTACAACCTAGAACTGTCACTCATTTATCCATGCATGTTTACCTACTTTAACCTTGTAAATAACTTATTTTCCTTCTAGTTAATAAATCTAGTTAGTTTATTATAGGACTGGCCACAAGTGTTGTCTTAAGTGTAAGAATTAAAGTCCAATTGACCTTGGAAAGTGACTGATCCTTTGGGATTGGGAGTAACCAGAATAGTGTTGTGATTCTTGGTGTAAGGCACCATCTGTCACAAAGGCAGACTTGCCTAGGTGTCAAACTAGCCTGGTGCATCCAAGGAAACTGCCTGTGACTCCATGGATAGGTTATTACAGTGCTTGAGGAGTTCACACTTTATGCGAGATTGGTGAAATCAAAGTATAGCACTCATAACCAGTAGGGGATTTGGGCCCTGCTTCTTAACTTTCTGCCCTAAGGCTGGTATTCATGCTTTTGAGCCACTCCAAATAACCTGACAGGTATATTGATAGTAATAGCAGTTCAAAAGGCATCTCCACAAGCTTTAGAAGGATGACATTGAGGTCTCATAAGGGAGTTAGGCCTCTGACTGGAGGGCAGATATGAAAGAAGTCCCTGAATTTTGATAACATAGAACGTGAGAAGACTGAGTGCGACTGTACTGAAGGATAACAATCCAAAATTGTAGAAAAGCAGGTTTGAAGAAAGTTAAACACTAGCCCCACGTTTCTGGAGCAGGATACAGTTTAACATCTTTGACACTAGGAACTGCAGTCTCTCAATATTATTCCAAATTGCCCAAATGGATAAACTTAGTCCCCCAATAGATGAGATATCTTGGTGGAAGGTTTCCTGCTCTTCATAATAATTTTCTCACCAGCAGTCTCTGTCACTCTTGCTCAGCCACCTAACATCCCAGCCTCTCAGATGCATTGATGGTGGATCTGTGTGGAACACCTTACTATGGTTCTGAGTATGATGTCAGGAGAGTTAGAAGGTTCATGTGGGATGCTGCCAAGACATCTGCATCAGATCTAATAGTCAAAATTGGCTTAGCCAGTAGGTGTCTATCTTGATAATTATCTCATATGACCTTGGATATTTTCCTAGGAAACAGGGGGACTGATGGGAATGCATACCAGAGGCATACTATCTACATGGTAGAAGGACATAAGGAAAGGAGGAAAAAAGATTTTAAGGGGTTGAAGTAACAGGATAGGAAAAAAATACAACTTAACTGACTAAATTTAACTGGGGAAGAATGAGCCCTAACAAATAACCAGGCTATTTCTCTGAGAGAGGTGAGAGATCTGCTGAAGACTCTGTCTTGGACCACAGGCAGCTGAGAAGGAACTGAGGGGTTAGGGCCGTGCACACACTGAAAAATGGCACCAATGGCACCATGAGCAGCTCGTGGTGTGTGCGCTATCTGCACAGGTTCTACTTACAAATCTCTGATCAAGGACACAGGGATGTGCCATCACCTGGAGCGGAGCACCCACAGGGCCACTCAAAGAAGAATCTCAGTTATTCTCACAAACAGTTGTGGATACAGTTTTCTATTCAGTTTTTAATGCCTACAGAATTGTGGACCAAGATGTGGAAGCCTTGTTAAGGGTGGACTGAAAAAGAGACCAAAACAATTAAGTTCTTGGAATATAGTTATGTATAACCAATCAGATTTTTTATAAAAATAGAATCTGAAATCCATGCGTAATTGCTATTTAGATCTCTACAAGGAACACTACTAAGGTAATATTAATAGATTAGATACCAAGATAATAAATACAGTATGAAAAAGATAGATAACATCACTTTTTAAAGGGCTCAAAATTATGGGCCAAATGGTATAAACTGATATGGCTCCATTGAAGTGACTGGATAATCACTTAGTCCAAATTAGTTTTACAGACCTAAATACATGGGAGCTATGCCAGTTTATACTTGCAGATTATTTAGATTGCAACAATGCCAAAATATGCTTGGTGTTCTCCAAACAGAAGACAGTCAGAAGCTTAGAATTAGAAATATAAAGCTACTATCAGATAGTGTAATGACTCAGCAGAAAGACAATGGCAGTCAGCAAGGTCTCTACCTCAGTAGTTAGCCTTTGTTCTAAAGAAACAAACATTAATTAATTTAATCAGAATGAGAAATAGGACTCTCCTCAGTTTGAAGTTCACCCACTCATTCTGGCTGCTGATCCCTAACTTCCCAAAGGTATTTCCCTTTTCCTTTGGTCTTCCTTAATCTCTATGCAAAAGGAGATAAGAGGACTTGAGGTTAACCTCTTATTCACCAGAAAGATACAGGTAAGCAGGTTGTTTTGCATGAAAGACTGAAACAAATCAGCAAGAAAGCTGACTACTGTAAATCTGCTCATGTACTACTTTATTCGCTACTCAGGCATGAGGAGAAAATGACAGCGGTACAAGCCTGCGACCATGACTCATTTGGAAGAAATGTGTTTTTAGTTTTAAAAAGCCAGTTCTAAAACCTTAAAGTGGTGATTATGCTTTAATTAAATCTTTATTACTACATATTGGACCAAATTCACTCCCACTGCAAATGCGAGCAATTCCATGGACTACATCTGCTTACCCAAGGACAAGATTAGAGTTGCAATAAACCCTTCTCCCCCTTGCACAGGTTCTTTCTGGCTTTAGAAAAAGAGATCTCCCCACTCCCCATTGCTGCCTCCTTACCTGTCATTGATAACCAGGTTTTCCATCCAGTTTCCTCCTCCAACCCTTCTACCAGCCCTACTGACCTGATCCTCCCCTGCATCCTAATCCTCACCCTTAATCTTTCCATTTCTTTTCTCCTCAGTTTCTCCTTTGGCTCTTGCTTTTCACAATTCAAGCATGCTCCTGATCTCCCCAAACCTGGGAAATTCAACCCTCAACTCCATCTTCCTCCTCAGTCACCAGCATTGCCTTACTTCCTGTCTCTCTTTCACTCTTAAATGTCTTGAATGTGCTGTTCAAAAAAAACTACCTCAAGTTCCTCTCCTCCAGCTGCACCCAGGGTCCTTTCCAGCCAGCCAGCATCTACCTCCTCCACTCCACTGTTGTTAGGCATTCAACAGTCTTTTCCTGGCCAGCTTCAGGACCTTCACTCCATCTTCATCAAGCTGGACTTCTCAGTTGCTTGTGACAATCCATCATATCCTCCTTTCCAATATCTTGTCCAGTATTGACTTCCATGACTGCACCTTATCCTTATTTTCTTTCCGCGTCTCTGGGGACCCCTTCTGCATCTCATTTGGTTGGGCCTCTTCCTCTTCTCCCCTACATGTCCTGAGCCCCCACCTTTTATTCTTTACTTCCTCACATTAGGCATATTGCACAATCATTTATCCAAATTATAGATTATCTAGCAAGTTATCAAACCAGCTCTACAAAATGAATTAATGAATAAGGGAATTACTTGTCATCTTATTCTGAAAAACATCAGAAGATTCACCAAATAAATTTTGTCAGCTCTAATCTACCTGGAAAGATGGACAAAAGAATTAAGTTGTAGCACATATATCATGTCCCTTAGAAACTCCAGTAAATGTGCTTATGGAACGCCTAGCCCTCTAGAAGTACCTTACATTTTCTCTGCTGTATTTGTTTAGTTGGCAGAAGAGAAAAACAGCACTAGAGGACTTACATCTCATCTCATCCATTATGCAATGAACCTAACTACTCGGGATTAGGCACAGTTTGCTTCAGTGATATTAACCATAAAAGAACTGGTGACCTCTGGTGATTGCACATATAGAAACAAGAGCACAGGAACAGACTGGTAATGTTTTAGAATTTAAAAAGCCATACAAAAAATGAATAGCACATGGTTTCATATTTCTTTATAAGGCAATAACAAGGCCTCTCATGGATGGGCTCCTCTTGTGCTGTGAAGCTTTTATTGTCTGACAATGGATCTGTTGTGTGTTGTTGTTGATTAATTAGTTATCCAGGCAAAGTAGTGGTATTTTGAAGCTCCCTGTTCTGAATCATGATCAAATGGTTTTAGGTCCTGAGCTGTTGCTCCAAGCTAAATGTGTCATTAGCATCACAACAGCATCTTACATGTATGGCCTTTACGAATGATATAAGGCAGATTGGCTCTGGCCTGTGTGTGGGTGCTGAGGTAGGACAAGAGTCATAAGGAGCCAATATCATACTGCACCTCCAACACAAGTGCTTCTCACAGGTGAGAGGCAGGAACTGATCCCTCATAAAGGCTAGTGGAACCAGGTACAGTCCCAGCGTGGGGAGCATCCCTCTAATGGACAGTGAAGCAGGCACAATGCAGTTTAAAACAGGGCTACTCTCCTAGCCCTGCAACTTAATCTGCCCTTATATGTGCAGGAACCACTTCACTCACCACTGACATGCCGCCACCTTTGAATCATTTTGTGCAAGGAACACCACACAACAGATGTGAAGAAGCAAAGTGTAGCAGGAGCTAGCCTTTTTCAGCAGGCTTTCACTCCCCAGGAATTCTGCCTGGCAGCTAAGAAGAGCCTCCCTGCATACAAAAGCCCCCCTGATCCCTTGAATGTCTCTGAACTCTAGCTTGTTGACCTCACTCAGGCTACTCTTTACGTTTCCCAATAGGCCTGGTTCGGAGCAACATGCTCCAATCATTTCACAATGGCTTCACTGGGTCTCTCTACGCTGCAGCTGGGAGCAAGACTCTGTTCAGCTCAGGCAGACAGATTTGTGCTAGTGCAGCATGAGCTACCATGATGTAAACAGAAGTTCTGACAGAGACTTTGGGCTGGTTATCATGCTCAAGCCTAGCAAACTGGCTGGTTCTGAGCTCTACTGACCAGTCACTCTTTGCCAGAGCCACAGTGTCCACACTGCTCATTTTTTAGCACTTTAGCTCAAGCTCTGATAGTGTAAGTCCAGGCTGGAATGTTCATTCCCAGCTGCACCATCCAGGTGCCCTATAAGGGCCAGATCACCTTGTGACAAAGTCTCATTGCCGGCAGCAGCACTGAGCAGTGACTAGAATTGTCCATAAGAACACTGATCTCAGTCCTGCTCACTAATACTGTTCTTAAACTCATTAGACTTCTGTGGAGATAGTCCTGATTCCAGTGGTTAAAGCATAATTTGAGGGGCCCTAGAACCTCCCTAATCTCTGGGCCCGCTTCCTGCACATGCAGGCCCAATTATTCTAGATTCTGGAATCTGGCCCCAGAACTCTGGCCATCAGATCTGTGGGCCCCAGAACTGCATTCCAGGGTGTTTCAGCTTACTTTAACTCCTACCTGATTCACACTACTGCAACAGGAACTACTGGGTTCTTACAGCAACTTTGAATTCTCTTGTTGCTGTTGATACATCTCTTTCTCCATATACCATTTCAGAAACACATAGGTGATATCAGGTGACCAACTAATAATTGCCATTTGTCTTTTAAAAGAGACACTTAAGTGTGTAAAAATGTTTCTGTTGTCAGATTCCTGATGCAGCAGAAACCAGGTGGTTTAATGTATACATTACCACTGAGTGAAGGTGGTAAATGACCAAAAATCTCCCTCTCAGCCACAGAAATACCCACATGACTGGGTGATTCGACAAATACATAAAGAAATCAACATGAAACACAACTTTCTTTTTCAATGTGTGTTAAAAGGCATTCCTTTCAAAGACAATGGGCAGGATCCTCAGCCACAATTAACTGGCATAGATCTACTGAAGTCAGTGGAGCTGACAATCTGAGATCTCTGTTTTGTAAGTGACCATGGCCTACATGATCTCATAGACTCTAAGGTCCGAAGGGACCAATATGATCATCTAGTCTGACCTCCTGCACAGTGCAGGCCACAAAACCTCACCGACTCACTCCTACAATGAACTCAAACCCATAACTGAGCTATTAAAAGTCCTCAAATCATGATTTAAAGACTTTAATACAGAGAATCAACCAGCAAGTGAGCCATGCCCAATGCTACAGAGGAAGGGGAAAAAACCCCAGCACCCAAGCCAATCTGCCCTGGGGGAAAATTCCTTCCCAACCCCAAATATGGCGATCAGTTAAACCCTAAGCATGAGGGCAAGTCCACAACAGCCAGTCAAGAAGAACTCTGTAATAACTCAGAACCCACTCCATCCAATGCCCCTTCCCAGGTCACTATCATACCCATCACCAGTAGTAAAAGACAGACAATGGCCAAGCTACACTGTCCATCATATCATTCCCTCCATAAACTTGTCAAGCTTGGTTTTGAAGGCAGCTAAGGTTTTTGCCCCCACCACTTCCCTCGGTAGACTATTACAGAACTTTACTCCTCTGATGGTCAGCAATCTGCATCTAATTTCAAGCCTGAATTTTCTGAAAGGCAGTTTGTATCCATTTGTTCTTGTGTCCACATTGGCGCTGTATTCAAATAATTCCTCTCTCTCCCTTGTATTTATCCCTCTAATGTATTTATAAAGAGCAATCATATCTCCTCTGAGCCTTCTTTTGAGAAGACTAAACAAACCAAGCTCTTTAAGTCATCTCTCATAGGAAAGATTTTCCATTCCACAAATCATCCTTGTAGCCCTTCTTTGCACCTGTTCCAGTTTGACTTCATCTTTCTTAAACATGGGTGACCAGAACTGTACACAATATTCCAAGTGAGGTTGCACCAGCGCCTTGTATAATGGTATTAACACCTCCCTATCTCTACTGGAAATACCCCTTCTGATGCACCCTAGGACCGCATTAGCTTTTTTTACTGCCACATCGCATTGGCTACTCACTGTCATTCTGTGATCAACCAGTACACCCAGGTCCTTCTCCTCCCCTGTCACTTCCAGCTGATGCATTCCCAACTTATAAGAAAAATTCCTGTTATTTGTCCCTAAGTGCATGATCTTGCACTTCCCATTGTTGAATTTCATCCTATTTCTAATTCTCCACTTTATAAGGTCATCCAAATCATTCTGTATGCTATCCCAATCCTCCTCTGTATCGGCAATACCTCCCAGCTTGGTGTCATCTGGAAACTTAATTAGCACATTCCCATTTTTTGTGCCAAGGTCAGTAATGAAAAAGGACCGATCCTTGGGGAACTCCACTAGTAACCTCCTTCCAGCTAGACAGTTCACCTTTCACTATGACCCTCTGTAGTCTCCCCTGTAACCAGTTCTTTATCCACCTTTCTATTTTGATATTAATCCCCATCCTCCCCAATTCAACTAATAATTCCCTGTGTGGAACTGTATCAAATGCCTTGCTGAAATCTAAGTAAATTAGATCCACCGCATTCCCTTTATCCAAAAAATGTTATCTTCTCAAAAAAGATCAGGTTGGTCAGGCATGATCTACCTTTTGTGAAGCCGTGTTGTATTTTATCACAGTTACCATTTTACTCAATATCCTTAAGTACTTTCTCCTTCAAAATTTTCTCCAAGACCCTGCATACTGCTGAGGTCAAACTAACAGTCCTGTAATTACCTGGATCACTTTTACTCCCTTTCTTGAAAATAGGGACTACATTAGCAATTCTCCAGTCATAAGGTACAACAGCCCCTGTGTTCACCGATACTTTAAAAATCCTTGCTAAAGGGCTGGCAATTTCATGTGCAAGTTCCTTCAATATTCTTGGATGAAGAATATCTGGACCCCCTGATTAAGTTCCATTAAGCAGCTGAAGCTTGGCTTCCACCTCAGATATGGTAATTTCCACTTCTACATTCTCATTCCCATTAGCTGCCCTACCTCTGTCCCCAATCTCACCATCACCTTCATTAAAAACGGAGGCAAAGTACTTATTTAGATATTCAGTCATGCCTAGATTATCTTTGATCTCTATCCCATCCTCGTTCTCCTGTGTTTTCTTTCTATTTATATGGCTGAAGAACTTTTTACTATTGGTTTTATTCCCTTTGCAAGGTCTAACTCTGCTTGGCTTTTGGCCTTCCTCACTTGATCCCTACATGCTCTGATCTCTACAAGGTAGTCCTCCTTTCCTATCTCTCCCAACTTCCACTCCTTGTAGGCCTTGTGTTTCCTCCTAATCACCTGTTTAAGATGTACATTCATCCAGCTTGGTTTAGAACCCATGCCTGAAAATTTTTCCCTCTTCTTTGGAATGCAGGCTGCAGCTTTGTCCTGAAGCAGTTCCAAGCATCCTCAATGTTCATATCCATAAATTCTTTGGTCCAGTCCACTTCCCTAGCTAATTCCCTTAATTTTTTGAAGTTACCCTTTTGAAGTCAAAGACTCTGCTCACAGATTTTTGTTTACCCTTCCATTCAGTTTAAATTGGATTAGCTCATGATCACTAGAACCTAGGTTGTCCCCTACAACTAATTCCTCTATGAGGTCCTCACTACTGACTAATACCAAATCTAAGATCGCGTCTCCTCTTGTTGGTTTGGAAACTGCTTGATGCAGAAATTCATCTGCTATCACCTCCAAGAAAATCTGGGCCCTTTTACTGCTGCTAGTGCATATCCTCCAGTCTATATCTGGGAAGTTAAAATCTCCCATAATCACACAGTTCCCAGTAGTGTTTACTTCCTTAAAGGCCTTAAAGAGTTCTCTGTCCATGTCCAAATCAGATCCTGGCAGTCTGTAAAACACCCCAAGTACTAATCCAGAAGAAACTCTAGTAGCTTTCTTTACCAATGTGATTTTGTGCCAGATACACTCTGTTCTGCTAATTGCATCACTCTGAATTTCTTTGCATTCTATTGCATCATTGATATACAATGCCATACCGCCACCTTTGCCCTTCCTAAAGGATGTCTTTCCTGAAGAGCACATAGCCTTTAATGCCCGTACACCAATTGTGACTACTATTCCACCATGTTTCTGTTATCCCTATAATATCCAGTTTCAATTCCTCTACCAGTAGTTTCAGTTCCTCCATTTTATTACCTAGGCTTCTCGCATTGGTATATAAACATTTTAGCTTTTGCTCCTTGGCTTTGCTCACATTCTGTACCCGACATGGCTTTTTTTTTTTTTTTACTGCTGCCAGCATCACCCATCAGACCAGTATTTGTGTTTCCCTCCTTTCTAGCATCTATACTGTCTCCCACATCTTTGTCTTTTCTGAATTCAGTTTCCTGCCTCTCAATGCTAGTATCAGGCGTAGAGATTGTTCGAGCATCTCCCAACCATCTCCCCACACTCCTTAGTTTAAAGCTCTCTTAATCAGTTGAGCTAGCCTCCCTCCCAGAAGTCTGTTTCCCTCCCTACTCAGGTGAAGTCCATCCCTAGCAAACAATCTTCTGTCCATGAACACCGCCCAGTGCCCATACATCCCAAAGCCCTCCTCATAACACCACTGCCCAAGCCATCTGTTAACTGCCAGAATCTTCTCACAGCTGTCTTGTCCCCCTCTAGGGACAGGAAGAATCCCACTAACGATTACCTGAGCCTCCAGCTTCTTGAGAGTCCTCCCCATCCTGGCATAGTCTCCTTTGATACGTTCCAATGAGAATCTAGCTATATCATTCATACCTATATGAAGGATGACCAGAGGATTCTTTTCTGCTCCCATGAGGATCCTCCTCAGTCTCAGATCCACATTGTGTATCTTAGCTCCAGGTAAGCAGCACACCCTCCTGTTCTCAGGGCCACTTCTAGTTATAGGCCTGTCTGTCCTCCTCAGCAGACAGTCCCCAATCACATACACTTGCCTTTTCCTGGAAACACTGTGCTTCTCCAGTCTATCCCCAGTTCTCTTTGTCCAGGAGTCATGATGTCTACAGCTGCTGTTCGCAATCCTCTGCATCTGCTCCTGAATGATCCTTGGGATCTTATTTATCACCAGAGGCTCAACTCCCCTTTGAATGGGACTAGCTGCTCTCCTCTTCTTCCTCACACTCCCACCTTCAGTGTTCACCTGCTGGACTCCTTCATTTGCTAATTCAGCAAACCTGTTACTGAGTTCTATTTCACCTATACTAGCTGGTCTTTTTCTCTGCTGCCTTTTCACAGTGCCGTATTTCCACTGCTCACTTTCCTCACCTAGCAGTCTCCCCTTGGAAGTGGTTGCTCCTGTTTCCATCTGCAGGTCTGAGTTTTTGTCTCCAGCCTCTCCAGTCCTCTGCTCCATCAACTGTTCAAACCCCCTTCTAAACTCAACCATAGTTGCCACCTGCATCTCCAACCCGTGGATTTTCTCCTCCAACAGCTCTATGAAACGGCACTTCATACAAACAAAATTCTTTGGGGTTACACCCTCCAAGATAATGTACATCCCACAGCATCCACATCCTCTCATCTTCATTGTCTCTTCTCTTGTTGGAGTGATTTCTGCTGCTACCTCCATCTCTGCCATAAAAGTCTGCCTTTCTTCCTCCAAACTCCCCAACAAACTCCCCTGTTAACAGCCCTGTTGCCTGCTCCTGATGCTGCTGAGGTAACATGGATATAATCAGCTAATCATTCAGGATCTTCTCACAGTACTTCAGTAAAAACAACGTAAGTCCTGTGGAACCTTAAAGGCTAACAAATTTCTTGAGGCATAAGCTTCCATGGGCTGCAACCAACTTCATCAGTATTTCAGTTGATGGTGAATAATATCCTTAATCACAAGACTGGAGTGTGCACTAGAACAACACCATGTCCTGTTGCACTGAGCACTGCAGACTGATCTTTTCTTTCAGTGACATAGCATGGCCCTCCATCTTCTATCTCCAGGAATGCCCTAAAAAGTCTTATGACTTATCAGGAAAGAAATTTTATTAGGGTTTTTTTCTTTTGGGGGAGGAAGGTGGGAAATTGTTCTAATAAGAACTCTGAAGGTGAACAAGGGAGAGGTATTAAACCTATGATTGGGTAGTTTAAATGATGTAGAGACTAGAGGAGGACTTGAAGACCAGCCCAGAAGATTGAAAAATCTTATTCAGGTTGTCCAGTTAGGGGTAGCACAGGGGTTTAGAAACTATATCTTGCTAAGGTTTACTCTTGGAGAAGTCTACTGATTTCATCAATGGCTTGATGGTCAGGATTTTCCATCTATGTCACCTAAGTTTCTGTGTTTCCTGCATTGTTTTGTGTTTTGAAAGGCAATGGTATTTCTAGTCCTTTCTCTGTTTATTAAATCACTCAACTTTTACTTACTTAAATAATCATAATTTCAGTTTCACTAAATATTTAAGAACTGTTTACATGTAACATACATGACATTAAAACATGTATCAACTCTAGGGCCAATCCTTCAGCCCTTACTCAGGACTAGACTGCGTATTTTCAACTGCAGCTGCATCTGGCTTGGAGGAACCATGGGAAAAATTGTGACTCAGAGGCACAGTGTCTCCTGGAGCACCCCCTGATTACACATTTGGCAGGTCACTGTAATTTCAGAGAATCACAGAATCTAGAATGGACCATGAAAGGGCGAGTCCAGTCCCCTGCACTCATGACAGGACCAAGTAATCCTCTTAAACCAGGGGTCTCAAACTCATATTATCATGTGGGCCGCAAGAGGACAGTACAGGGCCGCATGAGGACTAGAACATTAGCCTAGTACATTAGCCTGAGGGCTGCACCACTGAAACCTTTTTCTTACAATGATACTGTAAATACTGGTAACAATGGTGTTGGTGTAGGCCACAAGAAATAGCTTGAGGGGCCGCATGTGGCCCTCAGGTTGTATGTTTGAGACCCCTGTCTTAAACCATCCCTGACAGGTGCTTGTCTAACCTGCTCTTAAAATCTTCCAGTGATGGAGATTCCACAACCTGCCTAGGCAACTTACTCCAGTGGTTAATCACCCTGACAGTTAGGAATTTTTTCCTGAAGTCCAACTTAAACCTCCCTTGTAATTTAAGCTTCTTATCATATCACCAGCAGTCAAGGAGAACAATTTTTCTCCCTCCTCCTCATGACAACCTCTTAGGTACTTAAAAACTGTTACTGCGTCCCCGCTCAGTCTCCTCTTTTCTACACTAAACAAACCCAATTTTTTCAATCTTTCCACATAAGTCAAGTGTTCCAGACCTCTAATCATTTGTATTGCTCTTCTCTGGACTTTCTCCAATTTACCCACATCTTTCCTGAAATGAGGTGCCCAGAACTGGACACAATACTTTAGTTGAGGCCTAATCAAAGCCAGGAGCATCACTGCCCCAGGGAAAGAGCCAGGGCACAGGCCCAAGCCCCGGCCCCTGGCTGTGGGCCCTGCCCCCTGCAGCACCGATTCTCCACCTAGGCCTGATGCAGCCTCGGACTCCTGCCGCCACCAGCCTGGCCCCGGATCCCTGTCCAGGGCCTGGGCTGCGAACAGCAGGCACCACTGCGGCCAGGAAAGGCAGGCACCGCTGGCAGCGGCACTCTGGATCTTCAGCTGGGAACTGGGATGGGAGAGGCAGGAGTTGTCCTGGATATTCAGGACACTGGCGTTGGGACTCGGGGCACGTGCCTTGTGTGCCAGGTGCCAGCCATGCCCCTGCTCAAGACTGAATAAAGTGGAGGAATTACTTCTCGTATCATACTTACAATGTTCCTGTTAATACACCCCAGACTGGTGTCTGCTCTTGTTGCAACAGCATTACACTGTTGACTCATATGTAGCTTGCGGGCCACTATGACAGTGTTTGTCAACGTTATGGTCGCGACTCAGTGCTGGGTTGCAGACCCTGAGGCATTGGGTCATGGACAGGGGAGATGTGGGGGACGGTTATGGGAGGGAGGTCGCTGTCTCTTGCTGAACTGCATGCAGCCTCTTGTCACACAGTATCAGCCTTCAGTAGAGAGCACTGCAACAAAGGTGAGTCATTAGGATTAACAATGAGGTGCTAATTGTTGTTCAAACAATCTCTATGCCTCCTCTCTGAGTCAGTATCTCTTTGGGCTTCTCTCATTCATGTGAAAAGGACTGAGGTCACCGGCAAACAACCTTTGTGTTTTTTATCAACAGACCCAGTGAAGAAAAGAAAAAACTTTGAACACCCCCGTCTTCCATCATTTCTGGGATCTGGGGATTGCAGTTATTTTTGCAAATGAGGACTTGCCTCTTTTTTCAGTGTGTTGAGATTTCTTTTGCTTGCAACAAAAGTTATAGCTTGTAGATTTTAATAAAAGCTCCAGAGATTTTTTTGACTGATAATTGAAATGAGAAGAGAAAAGCAAACTGCTCTATTAGGAGCCTGTGTTACAAAGTATGGTATTTTTTCTACAATTAGAAATTGTAAGTAACAGAATAAAATCCAACTCAGGGATGCATCTGCTGGAAAGAAAAGTTATAACAAGGTCCAAGTCTGAAGGGGAGTGGATAGCCCCATTGTGTTGCTGCCTTATGCACATTGACAGCGACAGGAATCAACAGACCAAGCAGAGAGGGCTAGCACCTTTTCAGTCACAATATTGTGGACAATTGTGTGTTTGTGGAACTCATGCAGGCTCTGGGGGCAAATGAAGAGCAGAGGTGAAAGTGGAACCCAGAGGGGCTGCTTCAGTTCCTGGGATCTGGCAGTGGAGAAGGGACCAGGACCTGGAGGGACTTGGGCAGGCTTAGCAGCAGATGGGATCTTCCAGGACCTTTCCTTCCAGCCTGGCATTGGCTCTCTTCTCCTTCCTGTCTCAGCACTTCCATCTCATTTCTCCAACCAGTAACCACCCCTCCTCCCCCATTTGCAAGGAGCTCCCACACACACTCCAGGCTACTACATGCAGTTTTAGAGACCTGACATACTTCCCTATCTGAGACAGGAATATGGCATGTGGAATCACTCTCTGCATGTCCCATGTAGGTGATCTCATATTAGATGTGTAGATTCTGGAGATGCAATAGAAGCCTCAAGAGAAAGGATGAAAGCCATGAGGGATACCCATCCCCTCCCTTCCCCGCCCCCATAGCCATGGTCACTTTTCAATTTTCTGGTGGCAGCTGCTTTTTTCAGTGGAAAGTTGCTGCATGGAGGAGGATCCGGAGCTGGGTCCCAAGGAAAAATGTTTGACAACCACTGCACTAAGATACCTGATCCCTTTCCACAGTACTCTTTCCTAGGCAGTCATTGCCCATTTTGTATATGTGCAATTGATTGTTCTTTCCTAAGTGGAGTACTTGGCATTTGTCTTTCTTGAATTTCATTCTGTTTAGCTCAAACCATTTCACCAGTTTGTCCAAATCATTTTGAATTCTAATCCTGTTCTCCAAAGCACTTGTAACTCCTCCCAGCTTGGTATCGTCAGAAAACTTTTTAAGTGCACCCTCTATTCCATCATCTAAATTACTGATGAAAACATTAAACAGAACTGGACCCAGAACCAATCCCTGCGGTACCCGGCTCGTTATACCCTTCACTGACTTCAGCAGGATTAAAAGACGCAGGAACAGGTCCTAAAGTTGGTCTTTGAGTGAAATGAGTTCTTGAAATCAGTGTCCCATACACAATAAGGTATCAGCATGAATAACTGTATGGAAGGGAATAACTCTTTGCAGTATCACACCTGTAGCCTCCTAGTTGAGGCTTAGCCTCAAAGAATATGGTCAAAGCCAGACTGAATGTGGATTCTGATACTGGTTCACAGAAAGACATCATGGATTTGTGGGAAGAATTCTTCAGGGAGTGAGGGTAGTGACATTTGGGGAAACAAAAAAAGGCAACAGAATTTACTGTCAGGGGAGTTTCTCTCTCTTAAAAGTGGGGAGAACTCTAAGAAAATGTGAGTTATTGTCTGATTATTTCCCTACAGAATGCTCCCCATCCATCCAGAAATAGGAAGCAAAAAACAATCATTGGGATTACACCTGTCTGGCAAAATTCTAATTCAGTGGTGTACAAATTACCATTTTCTTATTGGTGGGTGAATTGTTCCCATTATAATCATTGCTGCCAGAGAGACGCGCCCTGTCCCAGGCCTCACAGCTGCCCTACAGGCTCCTAGCTATCCCCATCCCAGAGCAGGAGAAAGATGAGATCCTTGGATTTATCCCTATCCCATCCATCCTGCTGGGCAAGAATCTCCACAAAGTTGGAGAACATCTTATACATGCCCCTTGAACCAAGCTCCTCTCATTGCACAGAGGAACCTCAGTGGTTCTGCTGCAAAGGAGCCTTTGTGACGCTGAAGGCAGGGGTTGCCCCCAGGTGCCTATTGTTACTAATGCTTAGAATTCTGCAGTCCACTCACTTTACTGAGTTAAAAACTATCAAGGGTCAGTACTGGAACTTGATTCCCACTGAAATCAGTGGGTGAAACTCACCCCATGCAGAGGGTTAACAAAGGTGCTATGCACCATTGAAATCTATGCTTGCAAGGAGTAGATTTTTATCTGAAAATGTCAGTAAACATCAATTTCACCATACAAAGACAAACTGAAGAAAAATATTTCATCAATAATAAAAATTCAGTCAGCAAAGCAAGCAAAATGTTGCCTGAGAACTGAGTCCAAATGCAGTGATTTAGATATTTGAATAAGGTTGGTCACAAATGGGTTAGTAAATAAATAGTAAAAATAGGTACGATTTTGTTGATTAAAGAATATTTACTTGTACTTTTGTGGTTTAATGGTTTGTGAAGCTTTAACTTTTTGAATCTCAGAGTGCCATTAAATAATTGTCTGAATTCTCCATAATTTCCTGCAATTGGGAAAATGTAAATAGATAATCTAAAAACATGCTTATAAAGAAACACTGATATTATCTGTCAAGACGTATCCCAAATTCTCCCACGCCTACTAACCTCCCACGAAAGCTTTCTTCCACTAGTTTGGCATGAGGTTTTAAGTAAGAGGTATGTGGCACCTGGGTTTCATCCTGAACATCTGCATAGGAATGAATGCAATCCAATCAAAATATTTAGATGACTAAGGGCTCCAGGATTCCAGGCCCTTACATTTTTACCCCTTCCTTTTTGGCCATGGCAGCAGGTTTAAAGGCGATGGGATGCAGAAGATTGTATTGTTGTTTTTTAACAAAATGCTAATTATAGAAGAATACAACTGAGAACTGCAGCACTGTTTTAAGACCTCCTCTGCAGTTAACTAAAATTGATCTCCCTACCAAGTGCTAAAAATAGAAAGGGGGGAGGGGGAGAGCAGACAATGACTTTTCATATCGCTCCCTGCAGGCTCCTTAAATGAGAGTGAATATGACCTTCGAGCAATACTGTCCCAGAGTGCAGAATAATGAGTGATATTTCACATTTCACTGCTCCAGAACAGGAATTGATTTATTACCCAGCTAGCTAGAGGATTCATTTACATGTTTCCATTTATAATACTGCTGCAGCAAGGAGAAAAGAGGGTTCTTTGTTTTCCTTTTATTCAGCAGTTTAGAAGTGCAAAGCATTGATGCTGGAACAATGGACTGTAATACGGTAAAAGTTGGATTTGATAATCCGCACTAGTGGGGGAATCCATGTGAGAGAGCTAAGTGGGAAAATATATCTTGGAGATTCCTCTCCTGCAAATTTTTTCCCTGTTGTTCCATCAAGGAAAGATGGGTGTATGGCTCCCTCTGGGAAATGATATGGGGTAGTCCATAACTCTCATGGATCCAGGGGGTGGGAAGGGTAGTAACAATCACTGTCTGGCAGGGCAGTTCCAGTGGCGTCCCACTGACAGGGCTTCTGTAAGTGGAACCACTTCCAGAACAGTACTTCCATACTAGAGATAAGCAAGGGAAAGGTTTCTCATTCTCTGCTAATTTTTGACATTTTGAACAAGTTTCCCATCCCAAACAGAACGAACATTAAAATCCTGAAAATTTTCATAAACCAAAAATCTGAAAAAAAAAAAAAAAAGAAAAATTAATTCAACTGAAACCTTTGGTTTTGATTTAGACTTGTTGATATTTTTTATAAATTTAATGTCCATTAAAACACATTACCAAATGAAAAGTCCTAAAAACCTGAGCCTTTTCATTTCTAAAATGTTGAAGAAATGGGTTGTTGACAATATTTCCCCCTCCTGAAACAGAAAATTTACCTGAACTGATTTCTTCCATGAATAGCTTCGGTTACAGTTGAGACAAACAGGCATTTGCCAATGAAACATGTGTTGAAAAATTCCTAACTAGCTCCAATCTCCATTATGAAAGGAAGGACCTACCTGCATTTACCAAATTATCCGTTGTTAATTTGCCTTTCATGTCCCTGGGTGCCACAAAGCACTCCATTTACCTAATAGTTTCTTTATGCAGACTTCTTTCAACTCTCCCCACTGGAACCAAAGAGCGTTGTTACTTGGAATTTTGATGTGTTGCTATCTCAAAATGGACTTGATCCTGTGTGGAGCTAAGTCCCTTGGGGCCCCACTGAACTCAAACCTCCCAGAAGGCATTAAACATCTTGCAGAACTGGACCCTACTGAGTTTTCTGGAAGGAACACTTAGCATTTCTGCCCTTTGTATAATCTAGATTATAAACCACCAACCCGATTAAAAAAAGCCCATACAATGCAATGAAAACATTCTGTGTGATCATATCCTGGGTCTGTTGGTCAGTGCATTCTTTTCTGATTTTGACAGTCTACATTTTAGACCAAGAACTCCTGGAAGCAGAACCCATATTTCTGAATCTTGTAAAGCACCACACATGTTGACTGAAGTTAAGAAATAATTACACATATGGGTTAAAATTCATCCTGAGCAGAAAGCCAGTCCCAGGCCTACACATTACTTAAATGCAACATAAGCCCTTGGATTTAAGCATTACATAAGCCTTGCACTGCTTTCTGTACTGGGATGAACTGCATTCTTAGTTATTCATCTTCACTCTATTTCCAATCTGCTTAAGTTGACACATTCCCATGTAAGAGGGCTGCATGGCTTACCTGGTCCTAGTTTAGAAACTGCATAAAGGAGGTCATAGTTGATGACAGGTGTTGCATCATCGATTGGCTGCCACCCTACAGGAGGGGAGGCTGGCGGTGAGATGAGAAACTGTTTTGCAGGCTGTGGCGGAGCCAAATGAAGCTTGTCCCCATCTGTCTCAGAGGTCTGAACCTTTTGAATGTAGTAGAAACAGATTACTATATTGCAGGCCGTGCAAATGGAACAATGACTAGATAATCACAAACTTCAAAGAGCAGATACTGGTTTTTGTTTGGTAGTATCTGTGAAATACCAGTATGTGAGCCAGTCTTAGTCAAGTTTCCAGTGTACAGTTGCCAAATCACAAAGGCTGCTGCCACATCAACCCTCTCGTTGGCAGTCTTGCATCACCTTATCCCTAGAAGTGGATCCTCCAAGGCAGGCACAATGTGTGTGGCTGCCTAAAACTATCTACAGAGCCCCTGCCTGTAATGTTTCTCCTCTGCAGATATATGGAGGGTTTCAGTCTCCCCAGTTGTTCATAAATAGATTTTTAGGCCAGAAGGAACTATTGTGATCATCTAGTCTGACTTTTTGCATCACGCAGGTTACAGAATTTAACCCAAAACAAACAAGGAGTTTGGTGGCTCTGTTTGTTTTGCTGAACTAAACTAACAGGGCTACCCCTTTAGAATTTAACCCAGTAATTCCTCCATGAAGCTCATCATTTCTGGTTAAGGCAGAATGCATCTTTTAGAAAGATATTAATCTTGATTCAAAGGCTTCTAGTGATGAACAATCCACCATACTGTCAGGCAAATTGTTCCAATGGCTGATTATCCTCACTATAAAATAAAATAAAATAAAATAAAATAAAATAAATTTCTATAGCTTATTTCTAGTCTGAATTAATTTAGTTCTAGAGAGTGGAAGATGAATCTCTTTATACCTTTGTCTGCTAGCTTTGTTCAATCAGAAATCTTCTCCCCGTCGAGGTACTCTAATACAGTGGAGGGGTTCTCCTGTGGGCCCATTCTTTTAGCAGGTTTCAGAACCTTTCAGGCAACTTCAGGTTTACTCATGTGGCTTAGACTCAATATTGAATATAAGGAAGAAGAGAGCAGCCTTCTAGAAGAGAGAGCTAGTGTGGGGACAGACAGGTCTGGAGGAGAAGGGGGAAGTGTTTCATGTAGTGTTATTCTGAACTTATCCTTTTGTTAATACATCAGAATAACAGGGGATGACATTTCGACTCCATAAAAAGTGTATGGCTTTAGTCTGGAAATGAGGAAACACAGCTAGCTTACCAGAGCTTTTTGTGAACATTAGAGACACAGGGTCAAATTCTGCTCTCATGTTTACCATTGTAAATTCAGAGTAATATGAATGACTCCGGAGAAATTGGTTCAGATTTACACAATTGTAACTAACAGCAACATTTGTCCCATTCACTTGAAAACAGTCAAATAGAGCTATTATTTTCATCCAGTTTTATTAGACAGTGTTTCTTTAGTTAGTAACACAAGATCACAGAGCAATCACCCATTAAGACTGAAGGAGAAAAAAGCTTTCATGCCAAAGGGTTCTTACCTGTGCAAAGTATAGTTTTAATTTCTTCCCTCTGAACTGTGTTTCATGCAGCTCTATCCTGGCCCGAGCAGCTGATTTAGGACTGCTGAAATTTATCCGCACACGTCTGAAACTTTTAAACAACTGGAACGTCACACAGTCATCATAGGCACGGAATAAGCCCTCAAATTTCTCCTGTAAATGAAAAGATTTTCATCATGTTCAGGAGCAACCTGGTCCTGCCAAATCTGAAACATGCCATGAAAGTGGATGATTAAAAAATAATAAAAGTAATAAAAATAATAATAAGAAAAATTAGACTGGTGTGATGGATTCTTTACCTGGATTATGGAGCACAACTGTGACTGCCAGGGTTGTTTTCAAAAGTCAGGGCGAACACAACAAATGGCATGGAAATACAGGGCCTAATTGTGAACTTATTTACATAGGTGTAAAGTACTAGTTACTCCAGTGGAATTACACTAGTGCAAGCAAGAGGTAAATCAGGCCCACAGAAAATGTGTTGAAAAGTCTTGGGCATCATTTTGTATCCAAAATTATCTTTGACTCTTCAGTTTTAGTAAAAGGAACAAGAACAGGGCATATTCTGAAACTCAGAACACGGATGATCCCTCTTCTTGTCAAATGAATACATCTCCCCGGATTTAAAGTCCTTTTCACTGCAGATCCTGGCAAGGAGAGGGGGATGAAAAATTCATGACCTCGTAGAAAACCAAAGTTATGATGCAGAATCCAGATGTCTGGTTCTTTACATGACCAGAGCAAAGTTACTAAGCTTCACTATTAGGCCAAGTCTATACGGATGGCAGATTTTCTCCCATGAAAGCTCATGCGAAAAATAAATCTGTTAGTCTTAAAGTGCCACACGACTCCTTGTTTGTTTTGGCAAATTCATCACCATCAGTTTGAACTTTCTGATTCGATTGAGTGGGCCGTCAGTACCTACTCAGTCGATCCAGAATTTGACTCAGTAACTCCAAACCTGGAAGAAGAGTAGTGCTCAGTCGAAGGGATGGCATTTTCCTTTAACTCAGTGAAGTGGTGTCACAGAGGTAAGTGGAATTAGAAAAATCAAAGGGAGATATGCAAGTTATTTTACATAGCTTGCTTATCTACCTTTGACTGCCTGAAAATGATGGAAAGTGTAGATCTGGCCCTTGTCTCCCTTCCAACTCTATGGGACAGCATAACTCTGAAACCCATTATCTCTGATTTGTTCAGCTGATATCCATTACATCCAATCACCTGCACTGATCCCAAAATTATAAACCATTGGCATTATGTTAAAAAATTCCATGTGTGTGTAAATCATGGCATCTATTATTGGTGCTTAAGGTCAGTCCAAAGCCCACTGAAGTTAACAGTGTTTTTCCACTGATTTTGCCTTCTCTTCTTTTCCTATTTATCTGTATCTTGTCTTATTTTACTACTATACCTGTTATGTGACTGTAGCATTGCTTGCTCTGTTTTACTTTCTTAATTGCTTAGTCTTGCGGCTTTCATAAATTGTAAAAATTGAAAAATTGCCTCTGTTGAGGAACCCAAGAAGCATGTGGAAATATACAAGCTGTAAGTTATTTGTCATTCTGTATTTTTATTGCTTGCTTTTTCCATATAAAATCAATAAAAAAGTCACACATGAGAGAGATTTAGAGAGCCATACAAACTGATTATCAAAACAGCAGCTGTCAATTTCATGGTACTTCTTTAACTTAACAGCAAAGAAATGTATTCTTTTTAACCTTAAATAGTTGTATTTTTTATATATATGTATACTCCACTTTAATGTAACACGGGATTGCAAGTAGCAAAGCAAAATCAATAAAAAGTTATGCTGGGATGAAGTTAGTCTGCTATGTACAATAGACTTCTTAAAAAAATCAATACATTTATGTATCTTTGATATTGAAATAATTTACTGATTTCTGCTACACATCTGTAATTCTATTGGACATTTATTCACCCAGGTCAGAGCAAAATTTCCCCACCTCTAATATTTTATTGCTATTTCCAGGTACAATTCATATTGCCCAAAACCAGTTGCTGTGAAACAGAGAGAGAGAGATCAATGAAGGCAATGGCAGGAATATGCTACATTATGAACAACCCTTGCCTTGACACCTTTCAAAATCCTTGGGTCCTGCACAAGTCTATCACAACAGGAGGTGTATCTCCTCCACCTCACTAAATGCGCCAATCACTATGCAGGTGAAACTAGACAATCACTATGCTCTCAAATGAATTCACACAATAAGATGATTTAAGACAATAAGGCTTGTCAGCTGTGGATGAATGCTTTTCAAAGAGCAATCAGTCCTCATCCTCAAAGAAAGCCTGCATAACACTTTTAAAAGATGAACCCGAGAGCTTAAACACATAACTCTGCTAGATGCCAAAAATCATAGACTGAACATAGTGGATTTATGGCTTACTACAACAACACTTAAACATTAATCCCCTCACTTTTTGTCCTATGACTGCAGAGGTGTAAACAAGCAATTCTATCTTGAATGGTCCCTTGGTATATGGGCTACCTACTTATGCTAAACAAGCTGTTCCACCTTGCATTTAGCTGTGACACTTGGAGTACCTTTCCCAAACCTGAAGAGCACCAGTGTGTGGCTCAAAAACTTCTCTCTGTCAATGAACAGAAATTGGTCCAATTAACACTATTACTCACCCACCTTGTCTCTCTGATACCCTGTTTGGGCAGATCTTCAACTGATGTAACCTGGCATAGCTCAACTGGCTTCAACTCACATCAGCTCAGAATCTGCCCTCATATGAAGAGAAACTATAGCCAGATGTAAATTTACAAGATGTTGGGCATAATATGAGACTAACCCACCACTCCTCATGCATTTGTCTTTGCCAAAACAAAGAGCTAAATAGAAGTTATTCAAGTTCCAAAGGGGCAGCCGTGTTAGTCCAGTAAAGCAAAAAAAAAAAAAAAGCAAGGAGTCATGTGGCACTTAAAGACTAACAGATTTATTTATCACATGAGCTTTCGTGGGCGAATATATTCTCTCACAAAAGCTCATCCGATAAAGAAATTATCCAGTGTCACAAGACTTTTCAAGCCCAAGCTTTCACACTTGGCTAAACACCAAAGTTGTCTAGGTTATCTTACAAGTTCTCTTATCCTTTTAACCACATGAGAAGTAGTTCTAACAAGATGCTTGATTCCTCCCTGCTTTGTCTCTCAAACAGTTTTTTATACCTGTTCAAAGTGAGTGAAAAACAGGACTGTTCTGATCTGATAGGTCGCGGTCAACTTGACCCTAATATCTTAGTTTTCGCAAGATCGAAGCTCTGTCGTGTCACAGTAGATTATGTTTAGAGAAAGTGAATCACTTCGGCAGTCATTTAAGCAAAACAAATCAAAATAGAACAGCCTCTCTCATTAGGCTTTGAAAAGGGAAGGAACTTCCCACTCTCTCTCTGAGGGAGAACATAACTTGGTCAAGTGCTGTTTATTAAAAAAGCGACTCACTCTAAAATGGGTAGCATTTGCATTGCACGGTGCAGAGGAAAAGCACATTGATGCTGGATAACAGCAGTTTCCTTTCCGTTAAGAGTTGGCCCCGTGTTGCAATGTTTGGTTCTGGATCTCCAAAATAACATTGGGTTATTCGTTTGGATCAGAATTTTGATTTAAGTCATAGATACCATGCAACAGCTGTGAAGTTTACATCTGGATCCTTTTGTCCCTGAAGTTCAGAAGAATATGCCTCTGGTGGGATGGCTGCTGAAGTTAACTGTCATGACTAATGTGCCTTCTAAAGGTCATGGCACCAAGAAGAAAAAAACAGGTCGATTTGGATCCTTCCATATATTTCCATATATCCAATTTACACCCACAGCTACTCATATCAGATGGAAATGATTATTGCTGTAGTCCAGTTTTGGCCTTGATGCACCTGAATTATCTCCAGCTTAAATCATAATTTACATCATGTTCTGAGATTCATCTTCTTTAGCTCTACAGAGGCAAAACAATTCCTGACCCCTCAGAAAAGATAAGCTGGAAAGGCTGCAGAAGAAGATACGGAAAATTCAGCTGATGTTATCCAAATCTAATCAATACTCTAGTCCGGATCTGTTTGTATTACAGGCATAGTGGGGAGTACAGCACTTTTCAAGACAACCTCTTTCACAGCAGCCATAGCACACCAGCATCACAGGAGACAACCAGCACTGCAGAAGTTTCTACTGACAACACAATACCTCTTGAAGGGTTAATTATCAAACCAAACCTAACATCCTGGTGAGATTATGAGGCCTTCCTGGCACACATGCAACTAGCCCTGTAACTAGGACCACAACCTACTATTACTCTCAGCTGTTAACTTAGCTCAAAGGTGGAGGCCTGTGTGGTGGATCTGAAGTTTTCATCACTTTGGTGACCTTAGTGGGTGTCAATACAATGCCACATGATGGAGTTGGTAGCAATGCAAACTAGAAAAACCATACACATAAACACAAAACTATGATAAAACACATTACTATGGCTGCAAATGCAATGAATCAAACATTAAGATATGCCAGAATTAAAGTTGCCAGTGCAATGTTAATTCAGCCTTTTTGCACACAGGCACTGAATGAAGCTGGGATCCTGTGGAAAAAACAGTATGAGATTCTGAAATTAAAGACATGCACAATACAAAAGCAACCTTAATTCTGACATTTTCTAAATTTTGATGTTGCAACACTAGTAGTGTTCTCAAACATATATGAAGGACACGGCTAGCACCTCTGCTTAACATGCAGAAGGTCCTGGGTTCAATTCCCAGGGGGTTGGACTTGATGATCTCACGAGGTCCCTTCCAGCCCTATGATTTGATTTGATTTGATTTTGATTTGACACACATTAAAATTGAGAGTGCTAATATAAAAGGCATCAGCTACTAGCACAAGAAACCACAGGGATAGATGTGTCAGTCTAGTTAAGCAAAACAAGCAAGGAAGCCTGTGGCACTTTTGAAGACTAAAAAAATTATTTTTCATGTGACTTTTTGTGTGTGAAGTCCCACTTCATCAGATGCTAGAAAATGAAAAACTTCCAGTATAGGTGGGAAAGATAAATCCCGCGATTACACTGCACCATGTCAGGTCAGATTACTTCAGCAAATCAAACACATTGTAGAGATGTAAACAGGGTGGAACACCCTATCAGAAAATGGTGAGGTTGAGAGAGGCAAGAAGCACTGACTATAATGAGAATCAAAGAAAGAGTCCTGTGGCACTTTAAAGATGGGCACAGCACACCTGGCAGGCCAGCAGGCCCATGCACCCACCATGGTCCCAGCAGCAGGTGGACATGAGCAGCAGCACTGCAGGTGGAGGAGCAGCTGCAGGCAGCTGAGTGAGGATGGCTGCTCCTCCGCCTGTAGCTCTGCCCTGCAGCAGGGACCAGGCTGCCTCCCTCCCTCCCTCCTTCTTCCAACACTCCAGTTGCTGGCATGTGACTGGAAAAGGCCTTGCTGGACCCCCCTGAAGAGTCAGGGGCCCAGCCAGAAAGCAGGGGCTGGCTATGCCCCTGTCTTACACACGACAGCTGCCTCTTTCTTTTAATGTTGGAAGCTCAGCTTTCCCAGCACACAATTCCAGAGCTGACCTCAGTTTGCCTGCTGGGAATTTGCAGTGTGCAACATTATCAGCATTTGAACACACATCCTCTCCACATCAAAACAGAAGCAACTGTCGAGATTGTCAGGAAAGCCTAAAGACGCATGAACAATGATACTGGACTGAAGCAATACATGCATAGAGGGCATGTGGCAGAAGCCCACTTCAGTGCCTCCTGTCACACCACACATTCTGTTGCCACAATGCTGGCCTCAAAAATATGTAGCAACATTCCTGGGTTTTGCAGGAACTGTAAAACCTGTCATTAGCACTCCAAATGGCTACTTGTGTATAGTCCTTTCCTCAGAGCTGATAAAACACAATAACCCAGAAAGGACAAAGAAAAAGAAAACCACATCTGTAATTTAAATCTCCTAGCACAATGGCTTTTTCATTTAGAGAGACCTAAATAATTTTGAATGAAGGTGCAGACCCCCTGAGAAACCTTAGCCTTGGGACTTGTCTGCCCTGAGGATGGGGTTGTAATTCAGTTTTAGGAGGTGGAATTACAGCAGGGGAAGGCAAGTGATCACACTACTTCCTGAAAAGCATTGCACTGTGGGTAGTTCGTGCAGGAACTTGTGGGGAGGACGGCAGATGTCCTCAGCTCACTCCCTTCCCCTCTTCTATAAAGGAAATAAAGCAGGAAAAGCTTTCCTTGCTATTTCTCTGCAGCAGATATAACAGACATGCACAGTGCTTCATGCAGAGAGACGAATTAACTGAAAACTTCCCTGGGGTGCAAGCAGGAGAGGAGCTATGTTGTCACAACAGAAAAACTAGTTAAGCTATGCTTTGGATACAAAGACCTACTTGAGAATTGCAGATTTCAGCATCATTGCTACACACTTGCCAGCGTGGTGTTAGCAGATTGAGTTACAGTTCCATTTTTTCCAATGTACTCCTCTGACAGTGGAGATGCAGGCTGCAGAAGGTGGAAGTAAGCAGCTTTATGTGGAACTTCAGAGTCTGTGTAGACCAGCTTTTAGTCTGTGGACTCACAGGGATCTGTGAGCCACAGGTTAAAAACCACTGTTCTGTGGTAACGGCATCCCTTCGCAGACCCTTTAGAGATAGTCTGCAGACCACTGGTTGAACACCACTGTAACAGCCGCCCTCATTACCCAGCTAGTTGAATCTCATGATTAGTTATGCTGTAAGCTCTTTGGAGATAGATATGTCCTATTTTATGTTTATATAGCACAGACCATCATGGAATCTTGATATTGATTGGGGACATTTGTTGGTGCTAAAATATACATAAATAATGGAGAAGAGAAAAATGTTACAGTGGCTACATGGACACTCAACACAAGGATATTTTGCAAACATTTCTGAACTCTAATGGTCACACTCTCATCAAGTCTTGAGAGAGATAGACTGGAGTGACTACAGTAAATCTGACTGAATAATCCTGAAAACTGAAGGCAATATTGAGAGATTATGAAAACACACTGGGCCTTATTCTGATCATTTAGCAGTTTTACACTTGCCAGCTCTATGCCTGTGCTGATTTAAAGTTAGAGCAGAATCAGACCCCTATCTGAAAAATGTACAGGGCACTCATTCTGCAAAAGTATCTATCTGTATGTATTGTACCAACTGAAACTGCAGCACTCATGAAAAAAAAATCTATACATCTAGTATTTTCTTCATTTTCAGCTGAAAAAACAACCTCAGCAGAAGACATTAGTCATCAACTTCAAGTTAATGGCCCTCAGCTGCATCATGACCCATCAAATTCCTTCCAGCTAGTCATTAATCCACAGAAAATGCTTTATGCCTCAATCAGTATTGCCTTTAATACACAGCAAATGTACGTACTCCACTAATAGAATTTAAAGGCTCCTTCAGGGGCAATCTGATCTATAAAAAGTCCTTTGTACACATTGTGAAGAGATGTATACATTTTCTTCCTCCCTTTGATGCAATTTCCCATTCAATTTTTTTGAGCAAATAATACAAAATTTATAAGCAACTCAATATGCCGTTTTAATTTTTAATACAATATTTGAAAAATTTTGGATTGAAAGATATGCTCTAAACAATGATGGCATTTTCTACTTTAACAGTATTGCCAATCCCAAAAGTTCAGAATTATGAGTCAGACCACAAAAATTTATGAGATTAAGGGGTTTGGTTGGTGTTTTTGGTTTTGTTTTTTAAGATTACACTGTGGCTTTTTGCATGTCTTGATTTTTCAATTCCCCCCACTGCTCCCTAGAGGGAAACAGAGAGAGAGAATCAGTGTTGCCAAGTGCACGGGATCTGTTGAGTAGAGTGATTTTGGCCCCTCTTGCAGAACTATCCGGAACTGCCAGATGCTATAGAGCTTCCAATATCTCCCGCCCCCCAAAGTGTAACTAATTCTCTGTCCCCACAACTTCACATCTGTCCATTCATCCACTGCCTAGTGATTTATTCTGTCTTCCACCCCCCCCAACCCACCTCACCTCTGCCTGCAGCTCCTGGGGTTCTTCACACCCATCCTCCAGACCTGGGGAGGGCAGTTATATTGGGATCCTCCGTTCCAGGCCTGGTGTTTCAGGAATAGAGAGAGGTGTGTAAAAAGGAGCCAGCTCACTGTTCAGAAGAAGGGTGAAGGAAACTAAACGACCTTGAGCAATTGGGCTCCTTCTGTTTCCTTCTCCCTTCCTGGGAAAGTGCTGTTGGCTCCTTAGGGGAGGAGTCAGAGCTCTGGATGCTGATGAGGGACCTGGACCCTCCTTCTCCATTAGGTCCCAACCCAGGGCCCTGTAAGAACCAATCCCCAAACAGGGACCTCCCAGCAGACCGTCTTAGTCCACTGCCATGGGCTACTTCCTACTGCTGTTCTTTGAGTTTGGAGCATGGCTCCTATAGTCCAAAAATTTCAAAGTGGTTTAACTCAAACAGTATTCCTCCTTGGACCTTGTTCACGATACAGCCACAGCCTCAGGTTCCTCAGAGAGTAGCAGCTATAAGTTTGGCAGGGTCTAGTCCCACATTCTCTCTACAGTTCAGTCACCCAGTTCACTCCTAACACTGGGTGCTCCTCAGTCTCCTCAGCAGCATCCCTCAGTGACAGACTGACTGCTCCCTAGGTGTGGTCCCAACTATCAGACTCTTAGCAATGCTCCCATGGAAGTAGAGAGGCTGCTAGTTCCTGCCTCTTCACAAGTCAGCCTTTAATTGCGCTAGGTTCTTTCCTCCTCTTCCTCCTCACAGCCTAGCGCTGGCTGCAGATATAGCAAGTCAACCACAGCTGAACCCACTGGCTCCCTAACTTTTTCTGTGCTGTTGTGTGGTTTGCCAACTTCATCATACTGATCTCCTCTTTAATGGGAAACTGACTTTCAAGGCCTGGAAAACTACTACTGCTGAGAAGAGTGACAGTATTAGCAAATATGTGGTTTTGAGCCACCCATAATTATTTCAATTTTGGGTGCATATTTCATATGTTTATCTATTTTTCACTATAACTTGACAACAGGTAAATTAACTGCAAAATAAAGCCACAACCCACACTGAGATTAACCCAAACCAGTTAATAATGGGAGTCAAACAATAGTGACCAAATAATTGTATGCATAAATAGCTACCAGCACATAGCTAAGGGTGACAGTGGAGGACAGTATTAGGAGGAGGAGGAAAGATAAGTCCTACAAAGATTACACCATCCATTTGTTAGGACCAGGGCTAGGCACTATACAGGATAGAGAAGATAACAGTCCCTGTTCCAAAGATCACATTACATTCTAAAATGTGATTCTTTCCCATTTCTTTCATGGACAGCTTTACTGGTATTTTATTAATTTTAGAAGGAGAGCCAAAGCCTATTGAAATCAATGGAATCAATGCACTGACTTCAGTGAGCTTTGACTCAGAGTCAAAAAATAATTACTTTTTATTATTTGGCATGTTTATGCCCATCACCACCCTTGTTTCACACTGTAACTTACAGAATAGCTGTGGCTTAAAACTCAGATTTATTCCTTTTCCCAGACATTTGTGTATAGTCAAAGTAAAACGTTCAAAGCAACTATTGTCTGCTCTGATTTTTCATTCTTGTACGTAATTAGCTATTTGGAGTTTTAATAATGCATGCGTAAGGGAGAATTCTCACCAAGATGGACCATTTATGATTATAGTCAGATATATTTTGCCCTGAAACACTCTTACTTTTGGCATAAAATTTTTCTATGACAATAAAACACTCAGAAATCTCTTTCGGTTCAAGGCTCGGTCTGTACCTGTGTAACTATAGCTATGTTGCTACAGTAGTACAAACCAGTGAGGTAGGTGAACTGCACCAGCACAAAACAGGGGTTATATGAAAACAAGCTGCCATTGGGTAAGCCCCGCTTTTCATTAGTCCAGCATGTTGGCATAGAGCTAGTCAAAATTTTCATTCAATTTTTTTTTCCTGAGCAAATAGCTTTTGTTTTCTCTGCTGAAAAAGGTTTGTCTTTTCCTGAATTTTCCTGAGAACTGATGGAAATTTTTCCAGTTCTCATCTTCTGACAGGAATATTAAAAAAAAAAAAAAAAAAAAAAAAAAAAAAAAAAAATTTCCTCTCTCACCCTTATGGGTGGTATGTGTCTTCTTCAACCTCAGGTCCTCTACCAGAGGCCTGGGAGTTTGAGGGTTCTGCGCAGTATCTTAGCTGTTCCTAGCACTGCACTCTTCTGGACAGAGAGCTCTGATGTTGTTCCTGGGATCTGTTGGAGCCACTCTCCCAGCTTAGGAGTCACAGCCCCGAGTGCTCCTACCACCACTGGGACCACTTTGGCCTTTACTTTCCACATCCGCTCTAGTTCCTCTTTCAGGCCCTGGTACTTCTCCAACTTCTCATACTCCTTCTTCCTGATGTTCCTGTCACTTGGCACTGCTACATCTATCACCACCGCTGTCTTCTGGTCCTTGTCTATTACCACGATGTCTCGTGGATTGGCCAGTACCTGTCTGTCTGTCTGGATCTGGAAGTCCCACAGAGTCTTAGCCCTGTTATTCTCCATGACCTTGTGTGGAATCTCCCATCTGGTCTTGGGAGGGTCTAGCCCATACACTGTGCAGATGTTCCTGTACACAATGCCAGCTACTTGGTTGTGCCGTTCAGTGTATGCTGTTCCTGCCTGCGTCTTACATCCTGCCACTATGTGTTGGACTGTCTCTGAGGCCTCTCTGCACAGTCTGCATCTTGGGTCCTGTCTAGTGTGGTAGACCCCTGCTTCAATGGATCTGGTGCTCAGTGCCTGTTCTTGTGCTGCTATGATCAGTGCCTCAGTGCTGTCTTTTAGTCCAGCCCTTTCCAGCCACTGGTAGGATTTCCCAATGTCAGCCACCTCAGCTATCTGTCGATGGTACATACCATGCAGGGTCTTGTCTTGCCATGGCACTTCTGCTTGATCTTCCTCCCATGTCTGCTGCTGCCTCAGGCATTCTCTCAGCAGCTCATCTTTGGGTGCCATCTTACTGATGTACTCCTGGATGCTCTGGGTTTCGTCCAGGACAGTGGCTTTGACACTCACCAAACCCCGCCCACCTTCTTTCCGGCTGGCGTACAGTCTCTGGGTGTTGGATTTGGGGTGGAAACCTCCGTACATTGTGAGAAGCTTCCGGGTCTTCACATCGGCAGCCTCCATGTCCTCCTTTGGCCAGCTCACTATACCGGCAGGGTATCTGATGACTGGCAGGGCATACCTGTTGATGGCGTGGATCTTGTTCTTCCCATTGAGCTGGCTCTTCAGGACCTGTCTTATCCTTTGGTGGTACTTGGATGTTGCTGTCTTCCTTGCCTCCTCATCGTGGGTCCCGTGTGACTGTGGGATGCCAAGGTACTTGTAGCTGGTCTGTATGTCTGCTATGGGGCCTGCTGGTAGTTCCACCCCATCAGTCTTGACTACCTTTCCTCTCTTTACTACCATCCGGCCACACTTCTCCAGACCGAATGACATCCCAATATCCTCACTGTAGATCCGTGTCAGGTGGATTAGCGAGTCAATGTCTCGTTCATTCTTAGCATATAGCTTGATGTCATCCATGTAGAGGAGGTGGCTAATGGTAGTTCCACTCTTGAACTTGTATCCATATCCAGTCCTTGTGACTATCTGGCTGAGGGGGTTCAAGCCAATGCAGAACAGCAGCAGGGACAGTGCATCACCTTGGTATATGCCGCACTTGATGGCCACTTGTGCAAGCTGTCTTGAGTTGACTTCCAGTGTTGTCTTCCACAGTCCCATTGAGTTCTTGAGGAAGGTCCTTAGTGTCCTGTTGACCTTGTATAGCACCAGACATTCACAGATCCATGTGTGCAGCATTGAGTCATAGGCTTTCCTGTAGTCAATCCAGGCTGTGCTCAGATTGGTCTGTCTAGACCTTGAGTCTTGGGCAACCGCTCTATCTATGAGCAACTGGTGTTTTGAGCCTCTGGTGTTGTTTCCAATGCCCTTTTGAGCTGTGCTCATGTACTGGCCCATGTAGTCCTGTAGCTTGGCGGCTATGATGCCTGATAGGACTTTCCTGTTGTGGGGAGGCAGGCTATTGGCCGGTAGTTGGACGGTGCTGTATCCTTGTGGGGGTCTTTCATGATCAGCACTGTCCTTCCTTGTGTTAGCCAGTCTGGGTGGGAGCCTGCTGCTAGCAGCTGGTTCATCTGTGCTGCTAGGCGTTTGTGCACTGCTGTTAGTTTCTTTAGCCAGCAGGTGTGGATCATGTCCGGGCCAGGTGCTGTCCAGCTCTTCATGTTCTTGACCCGCTGTTGGACATCTGCTACTGTGATGGTGACTGGTTCCTGTTCTGGGAGGTTGCTGTGGGCTGTTCTCAGGTCCTGCAGCCACTTTGCACTGGTGTTATGAGTCTTCTCTTTCTCCCAGATGTTCTTCCAGTACTGTTCAGTTTCTACTGTTGGTGGCTCTGCTGTTATTGTGTTGTTGCACTGCAGTTGGGAGTACACTTTGGATGGTTCTTTGGAGAACAGGGCAGTTATCTTTTTGGCCTCTGCTTCTCTACTGTATCTCCTTAGCCTGGTAGCCAGTGCTGTGAGCCTTTGTTTAGCAATCTCTAGGGCTTCAGATGGAGTCAGGCCCTTGTACTTTTTCAGTAGCCGAGTCTTATCCTTAATCTCTACACCCTTCTGTAGTTCCACCAGCTGACTAACTTCTCTCCGAGTTGCCTTGATCTTATCCTCCAACCTCATTTTCCAGGGGAGGGCATGTACTGCAGTTCTTCTTGATCGTATAGCCAAGCATCCTCCAGGATTACAGAGGCTGTAGCGTATACCAGTTCATTGGTTTGAGTTATGGTGGTAGTAGGAATTGTCATTAGGACTCTATTGGCATCTTCTAGCATACTATCTGATGGTACTTCTCCAACGACCCTTGGTTATCAGTCTCAAGTGTTGACTGTAGCTAGTTTATCCATGATCTTATGCCTCATGTCAGCTGCTGTGCTCTGTAATGTAGAAGGTGGCAGTGAAATTCCAGCTTCAGGTGTTGGCTGCACATCTAGTTGTTCTTCTGGGTCTTCTTCTCGAGTCCAGGATGTAATGTGGAGTTGGTCTATCTCAAGTTGTGAGAGCAGCTTCCTCTTTACTACGTTGAAGCATTGCTTTTCAGTTAGTGGGGATGTAGGTCTTTTGTCCATCCATAGTTCCCTCATATGTTTCATGTATCCTCTCTCATTAGGTCTACTGTTGTAGTAGCATTCCATCAATTCCAGGTTCTCTTGTCTCCTCCATGTATGGTTTGTTCCAGTAGTCCACTTATCATCAGAGTGTCCTGGTTCTCCAACATCTGGCACAGCCCTTGTTAATCTGGGCAACGTCCGAGCCAGCATGACTCTCCTAGTTCACATCACTCTCATATTAAAGGTAGGCAAGTAAGGCATTAGGGGGTCTTTTGCCAAAGGTTCCCTACTGGAAAGGTACTTAAGTACTAACCGGGATGTGAACCCCTGTGTCCCGTATCAAAGGGCAGCACTGTTAACCACTATGCTATTCATATCTCTCTCTCTCTCTCTCTCCCCCCCCCCCCCCCGGGAAAAAATCCACAAAACATATCTCTTCTTTTGCACTGGAAACACTTCCTATTTGACTATTTACATGCATAATAGCAGTTCTTCACTTTAAATAGTTCCTAAGAAAAGGCGGATTTTGAATTATAGGCCCAGACATTGGTTTTAAATGTTAAGCGTCCATCCAGATCTTCAAACAGATAGATGAAGCAGTTAAGATACATTCAAGTGAAGGGTAGAAAGGCCTTAAATGACAGTAGCTTCTGAGAACAGCCAAGGTAGACAAAGGTCTAACTGATAATCATTAGCCTTCCTGGTTCTAAGAAGGAAGTTCTCCACACTATCATGGAATTTCACAAACATATAAGGAGAGCCATCACGGAGTCCTTCATTGAGCCCTAGGAGTGCTAAAAGATGAAGTATTTTAAATCAGTTTATTAGGGTAGCAGTTCAGAGGTTCACAGGACATTCCCTTAGCGCCTTCAAGATGCGAGATGGTGCAGATGGATAGTGCTCTGTGAAATTAAAAGGAAGTATAAGAAAGGTACTCAGTCCCTCTCAGTCACTGACACATCCTGGATGGTGAGTCCATGAACTAGAGAGAGACATCAGTCTTCCTGCCCACTCCATCCATAGTGAAGGGTAGCAAGGCAACTGATTGTTTGAACTGAACTCAGCCTTTGAACACAGAATTCCCACTAACTTCAGAGAGACCTTCATGCAGTACATTATAGACATATGTAAATATCAGAGTCGAAAGCTACCATGGACACCAGACTGGAGAAAAGTGTCTACTAACGTGAACCAATGAGGTGCACTTTAAGCTAAGATCAACTTTGTGTGTGAGAAATGCCACATCAAGGGAGGCACTGGGCACGTTTATACAGCATTTTGGAGTGAGCCTTTGAACCTGGATCAGCAGACTTGGCTAGCAGGGGTCACAATAGCAGGAGAAATGCAGGCAGTTGAAATAACTTTTATTTAATTATTTTGCTTTATTTTAATATTTTACGTCTTAATACATCATAGTTATTGGATACCCCTGTGTATCATGATATTACATTAATTAGATTGTGGGCAGAGGTAGTCTTTGGGGCAGGGATGATCTTTGTGTTTTATGTTTGTAGTGCTTCTAGCACAGCAGGATTCTGGTCTGTGAATGGCACTTCTAGGCACTATGATATGATCTTGCATATAAATAATGAACAATGTGTTAAGCATCCAACCCTCTATTCATTTAGGGTAAAAGCATATATTGGCACACCACAAGGCCATACCCAGGAGTTTTCCTGAGTAAAGACACTGTGGACCCTTTGTAAGAGGGATTTAAAATGGGCAATGGGGTATAGGATGAAATCCTTCTTCCCTTCCACCTCAAGCCAGATGCAGAACAGCTGTTCCTTGCAACTTCTGCAGCCCATGGGTTTTGACAGTGGATATTCACATAAACGGTTTTAGGTGTAACAAAGTCACATAAGAACGAGGAACAAATGTGTGGTGAGGGTGAAGTGCCCTGGAAAAGTAACAGAACCTGCAATCTATCACATTGGGCGGCTTGCCAAGAAGTGATTTTAGAATAGCTCTGAAATTCCCCAGCTGAAAAGAACTCTTCAGGCTGCCTGAGTTTCAGAATGCCTTTGTGTTCAGTTTCCAATATAGCAGTTCAACAAAAGGGCCCAAGATACTATCTGGCCAAGTGCGTAATGAAACTCTCATTTGTGTTTCAGGAGAGGCCAACAAGTGTCAGAAGCAGAGAATGCTGCTGCATTGCCTTTTCTGATTTTAAGCGACTCACATCGCTGTTTACCTCACAAAATGACGCACATACCTGCTGCTCAGCTCTGCTCATCTGGAAACTAAAGGCGCCTCCAAGATAAAATAAATTGTTCCTGTGGCAGTGCCAAGGGGATGATTTAATACAGTTTGGAGCATTCTCAATTTAATTTCACACCCCCATGATTGTACTAAGCCCCCCGCCCCCATCTAACAAACCAACTGTGGCTTAGTTTTCTTCTTCACAAAGAGTAGAAGCAGACAGAGAAGAAAAACAGAACTTCCATGTCTGAACCATTCTGAGAACCCAGACACTGTACAGAATACTGTAACCTTCACAACATTATTTCAAGAGTGGCAAACTAGCTGCCCAGAAGAGATGTTCTAGTCCTGCTTCTAGCACCAGGAAACATGAAGTGTTCTATGGAGCTGTTTTTCTTAGCTTCCAAGGAAGCTACACCAGACCCCTTCCTGAATACTGTGTTGCAACTGTGTTCCTTGGTTTTACTGTAAGGTCCTTTATGCTGAGAAGGGGAAAGGTGAGTGTAATTCAGGGATGGAACTAATGAACCCCCAAAATTCAAGGTTAGCAACTTTGGTCTTTTTGCCTGGAATTCATCTCTGTAAATTCTGAAGTAGTGCCTGGGAAAATTAAGCTGAGAATCAAGGCAGGAGAAGAAGTGCAGGAGGACTGCCCTTTTGGAAGAAGCATCCATTTTGGTGCAAGTCCAAACTATAATGACTAGATAATTTGTGTACTAAACTGAGTGACGTTTCAAAATATTTCTGAGTCCTTATGCAATAATCAGTGAGTAATTTCTGTTATGGATTGGCTGCGATGAGGCCCAGTACTTTCAGGCTTGATAGTTCATAAACTTGCTACCTCTGGGCTTGCTGCATCAGTTATGAAGGTAACTGATTTAAAAAAAAAAAAAAAATCACTTGAGCCTTGGCACCTAATTTCTTGATCCCCAGAACCTATTCCATTACAAATTAAGCACTGCCAAGAATATCCCTATTGTAGTTCTGGCTGTGGATCCAGCTCTGCTGCTGAAAGAATTTGATTCCAGCTAATAAAGGCTTGTCAAACAGTTTGTAACACAAGGAAGTATTGCTTTCCACTTAACACAGGCCTGGGTGGAGATGATGTATTGAAAGACTGCTATTTTCTTAATCAACAAACATTAAGGAAGAAAGAAAAGAACTTAGCAAAAGATCCTTCCTAGGATCTCACTGAATAAAAATAGTGGTAGTTGGCCTCTCCTTTAAAAGTAAGGCTAGAAAAAGAAATGAATGGAAGAAGAATCCTGAAACGGGTAAAAAAACAGAGTTCTTGAACATACTTAGGTAAGAAACCAGAGTTACTGAACACGCGCCTATCTGTTATGAGAAATCAAACAAAAGATCTTCAGATGAGCAACTCAAATAATTAAGACGAGAACTAAGATAATTATATTTTGTACGTCTATTCTGCTGTTCATGTCAGAGTGCTTCACAGATCTTGAGTTTAGCCTCATAGCTCCCCTGTGAACCAAGTTCAAGGTCTTGATCCTCATTTTTAAAGCATATCATCTCCTGGGTCCAGGATACCTGAATGATCATCTACAGCTCTGGGATAATGACCATGATTAACAAATATGTTCCTCTGACAAACTGGAACTCTCAACAATAAGGGTATGTCTACAGTGCAGTTAAACACCCACAGCTAGCCATGCTAGCTGACTGTCTCCCCAGGTCTGGGCTACAGGGCTCTTTAACTGCAGAGTAGACCTTTGGGCTCGGGCTGGAATCTGAGCCCTTGGAACCTCACAGCCTCTAGAGCCTGGGTTCTAGCTAAGCCCAAACATCGAGGCTGCAGTTAAATAGCCTGTAGCCTGAACCCCCACAAGCCATAGTCAACTGACCCAGGCCAGCTGTGGTTGCTTTAGAGCATGTCTATGCAATAACAAGAATAAAGTTAGCCTGTCAGGAGACAACCTTCTCTAGTCATGGCCTGAGACAGTGGCATGAACTCTCTCAGGAACTAAGGGGTTTCACAAACCTCACCACCTTCCAATCCAAGGACAAGAAGCATTTCTTTGATTCTGACTTTGATTTCTCATAAAAACACATGGCAACAGGCATATTTAAAAACAACAAAATACTACTGCTAATAAAAACCCTTCTAAAAGAAAACATTCTACTACACATTCTTCTCCTTTGGATAAAGGATGAGAGAACAAACACAACGTGACAGATAGATAGTCATGTTCCTTAATCAATTATTACGACGTTCTCAGACACTACACTGATGAGCACAGCATAAAATCTACACAGATCAGAACAAAGTAGTAGTATGCGTCATATATTACAAATGGTGAAACTGATGTACAGAAAGTCCAAAGTCACACAAGAATCCCATGGCACAGCTAGAAATGAAAACACATTCCTGTAACTCTATCAGGACCATCTTTCTTCTATCAACAATAAAGGTCTCATATAAGGCCTCAAAGGAGATTCCTTCTAATTGTCTAAAGGCCTGATGCAGAGCCCATTGAAATACACAGGTACGTCTCTACTGATGTCAGTGACACAGGATCTGGCTTATCCGAAGGAAATTATAAATACTAAAAGGAAACGCTACCTAAAGAACTCTATGAGCTGACAAAAATTGTTTTCTGGCTGCATTGTTACTTTACAACCTCACTAGGAGTTGTAGTGTTCTAAAACCCCCATAAATGTATGCTGTTTCTTTTGAAGCTTTGTCATTCCAATTAGACAAGAAAGACAAAAAGCATGGAGGAATTTAAAAAGAAAAGCTTAGCTTGCTCATTCCTGATTTACTGTTCTACCTAACGTAATCAACGGTTGTAGCATTTCAGCGCTTTTCCCCCTCACAAGCACAGGGGAAGCTCAATTATACAACCAAAAATAACTGCACCAGCACAATTTAAAAAAGATACTGCAAACCTGCCTGAATTTTGAAAGATCAAACCAAACACACTGAAAAGTTGCCCTCTAAAAAGTCAGACAGCAGAGGACATTGATCTGCTGTGTTATATTGATACTAAAATCATAGAATGATAAAACATTAGGGCTGGAAGGGACCTCAGGAGGTCATCCAGCCCAAACCTCTGCTAAAAGCAGGACCACTCCCACTAAATCATCCAACAGAGTCTTAAAAGTTTCCAAAGATAAGAGATTCCACCACCTTCCTAAATAACCCATTCTGATACTTCACCACCCTCCTAGCGAGAAAGTTTTACCTAATATCCAACCTAGACTTCCCCAGCTGCAGCTTGAAACCATTGCTCCTTGTTCTGCCCTCTATTACTACTGAAAAACAGCCTAGCTCTGTCCTATTTGGAGCACCCTTTCAAGTAGTTGAAGGTTGCTATCAAATACCCCCCTTCAGTCTTCTCTTCTGAAGACTAAATAAGCCAAGTTCCTTCAGTGTCTCCTCATAAGTCATGTGCACCAACCCCCTTTCTCATTTTCTTTGCCCTCTGCTGAAATATTTCTAATTTGTCCACACCATTTCCGCAGTGGGGAGCCCACAACTAAATACAATATTCCAGGTGTGTCCTCACCCATGCTGAATACAGGGGAAAAATCACATCCCTCGATCTACTGGCAACACTCCTACTGATGCAGCCCAATATGCTATCAGCCTTTTTGACAACAAGGGCGCACTGTTGACTCATATCCAGCTTCCCATCCACCATAACTCCTAGGTCCTTTTCTACAGAGCTACTACTTATTCAGTCAGTCCCCAGCCTGTAGCAGTACCTGGGACTTTTCCATCCTAACTGCAGGACGTTGCACTTGCCCTTTTGAACCTCATGAAATTTCATTTGGCCCAATGTTCCAATTTGTCTAGGTCTCCCTGAATCCTATCTCTAGCCTCCAGCATATTTCCATTCCCCTCAGCTCGGTGTCATCTGTAAGCTTACTTTGCAATCTATCTCATCATCCAGATCCTTAGTGAAGATGTTGAACAAAATCAGCCCCACAATCAATCTCTGGGGGACTCCGCTTGTTACTGGTGGCCAATCAAATATTGAACCATTGGTCTGCACCCACTGAGTCCGATGATCTAGCCAGTTTTCTATTTACCTTACAGTCTATTCATCCAAACCATACTTTCTTAACTTGCTGATAAGAATGCTGTTGGAAACTCTATCAAAAGCTTTGCTCAAGTCAAGTTATATCATGTCAACAGCAGTGTTCCCTCTAAGCTGCACCAGCGCGCTGTGGCGCAGCCCGCCACAGCCGCCAGCGCAGCGGAAGCTGCCGGCAGCGCACTGCCGGCAGCCGGAGTCCCTGCAGAGAACTCCTCTGGGGCTGGGAGTTTTGAAAACTCCCGCCCAGAGGAGCTCCAACGGAGCATGCCCAGAAAATCTGGGCATGCTCCGTAGAGCTCCTCTGGCCCGGGAGTGGCTCCCGTCCAGCCCCAAGGTAAGTGGGGGGGGGGG